>JARYGA010010646.1:0-56493 GCA_030545235.1 Helianthus tuberosus
CTACCTAAACGGGTCGTAATGGGTCGTAAGCACTTAGGATAAGTTCCGTTTTAGGATGTAGGTTTTGTTTAACCACATTACATGAGTTCCTATACTCATTTGGTTCACAAAACCTCATTCTATTCGATCTTCCGATTTAGGTCCGGTTTATTTACTTAGTTACCTATATTAGGTGCCGTTTGATTCCGTGATCCCTCTAGCTTTGCTTGGTTGTTATTCAAGACTTCTAAGCATCCTCAAGTGAGTACATAGTCCCCTCTTTTACTGTTTTCAATGTTTTGGGGTGAAATATGTGTACCTATTTGTTATGTTCATGAGTTCAAAGTATAATTGATTATACGTATTAGTACTTATCTTTTGACAAACCGAATGATTATTTATGGTTAAACTCAAATTTTTCAAAGATTATAAAATTAATTGTTGGATTGTACTTAATTATATGTTCACCAGACCGATTGGTAGTATGATATAGCGCTATAGGATTAGACACCCCATTCCTGTTGTAAGGAATGTCAAAAACCGATATTTTATCCAAACATGGATTGCCTTTGTGGTATTTCTATAGTCTCAAAGGTGTATTTTGATACACTAAGGTTTGAATGAATTCCAAATCACACTTTTGTTGTATATTTTGTTATACTCCCTAAGGTATAGTTTGATATGCTCTCATGTGTGATATTGTACAAAACAACATATATTTTGTTAATTATTAAAACATTGTTTGATATGTTATTTACAAAACCAAAGCATAGTTTAATATGTTATTTATAAAACCAAAGTATACTTTTGATATACTACTAAAAACTATTATTTTGACACTAAAGTATATTTAATATACTATATGTTTAACGATTTTGGAACTGAAATATATTTTAATATATTACTTATTCGACTTTCTTAAAACCAAAGTATACTTTTATATGTACTATAAACCTTTTTATCAAAATATATTTTATACAAACTCATTTTATTTGGTTATTTATTTGTCTATGCATCATTCTGTCATATTATCTGATTTCTTATAAATTTTAGTGTGATTTATAAAAGAAAATATTTTAAGGTTCATGATTTTTTTCTGATTAAACATTTTTCTCTAAATTTTCAAGTCATGAATCCTATTATAATAAAACATATGTATCTCACAGGCATTTTTATGCTGACGTACCTAATTTTACACATGTTTCAGGTGCTGTTATGTGATGATTGTTGATGCATGCTATACATAGGATTGACTCGTGCCTTAGCGACTTTAAAACTTGAAAGACAATATTTGTATTTATCTGATTTGTAATAAAACAATGAGTTCAATAATGCAATAAAACAATTTTTTTTTAATCCATGGTTATGAAACAATGATTCTGTTACGACACTCCCCGACGTTTCCGCCACGATTTGTTGTCTTTTTGTGGTCGGGGTGTGATAGAAAAGTTGGTATCAGAGCCAATGGTTATAGAGAATTAGGTTATTAGTAATGCTTTGACCTAGACTATAACCTTCCTAGGACCCTAACACAAGTTATCTTGTGTTTAGTTTTAAAACAATACCGTCACTTATCCTTAGGTGACAACCACAATAAGAACACAAAATTTCGAATCCGCTTTGAAAACTAATCATCTGTTCTAGGATGATTGATTACTAGGTTTTGAACCTTCTAAGTTTTTAAAATCTCGTCAAAGTTGGGTCTTATAATGTTAACACGTGCAATCTGGAAGGGTGGATGCCTGTACTCTGAGCTTTCTGTCTAAGGCTAGAGTGTTCATACAAATCCACATAATCGGACCAGTCACTCTTACCTGGGAACTCTTGGGGTGAGTATCCACTTATAGGCTAAAGCATGTCTTCGCGATACATGAATATGTTCCACTTACTTTGATTAGTCACCGTCTCATTTGTTTGCCTTAGGTAACAAACAAATGATCGCAATTTCTATGCATTGTCATTCTGTTTTTGATTATCCGATATCATTTCACTTGTTTCCTCCCATATCTTTCATTATCTTTATGATGCCTCTTCATCTCAACAACAACGTCCGAACTCGGTGCTACAATCGCTCAACAAATAGGCGTCGTACTCCAGAGGACCGTTGATTTAGCTATCACCATGACTCGCCTCAGGGATGAAGCCATACCAGGAAACTGCTCCTTGGTGCAATCAATGCCACCGTCATCATCTGAATCAAATACCCTGTTTCAAATGTACCCACAGTGGACGATGGGGACATTTGGTTAACATATACCGCTTTGCAATCCAAAGCAAAGCTGTTGCAAATCCTGCTACTACTCAACCTTCAAATTCTGCTTCATATGTCGCCTTGGCATATCTAGCACCTCAACCTCATGAACTTTCTACCTTGTGTATCGACTTAAGCATGCCTAGTGCAAGGTTTCGAAACACCTCTCGTTACACAAATTCCAAAATCCATATAGGATCTTTCTATCCACATAATTAGATCCTTGTGGATGATTATCGTTCATCGGAGCCCTTAATTGAATTCTTTGTATTATTCAATACGTACATTACGATTCAATAAGGAAAAAGCCGAATTCCTATTAAGATCTTCCTATCTTCATAGTTAGATTCTTATGTTTAAAGTGCCAAATGAAATCCACGAATTGGATTCCTTGTGTGCTTTAAATACCCGTGTCCAATGATAACAAATTAAAGGTCAAGTTAAACAATTATGTGATTATGTGCTTATGTTTTTTCTTATATGTTTTGTGTTTTTGTGTGATCCGAATGTTCATTATCCAAATCCTCATAGAATCTTCCATATCTCCGTATGAGGGATTCATAGAAGGATATCCAAAGGTACTACCTTAAATCCTTAATGGGCTTCTACGTAATAGTTAAGACCCTTAGATTATGAAGTACTATTCTTGGACCCCTTGCGTGGTCTAGTTAAACAGATTGATTCAAAAATCTGGATAGGAATATCATGTGATGATATAATTGAAAAGATCCCTTAAGTGGTCTATTCAAGGAGATCGTACGATGGTCTAGTTAAGGAGATCATGTGTTGATCTAGTTAAAAAGATCGTTCCTTGATCTTGTTAAAAAGATCCTTTGGTGGTCTAGTCAAGTCACTTCATGTTTATTCGATTGATTTTCCCCCTACGCATTATGAAATGAACTGTGCGGACTGTGCAAGGAATTACGTAATTATAGATGCATACATAATTATGGAATTCAGTGCACAGAAACCACAACAAGTTTTGTCATGCGTTAAGACCTATAGTGATGAGAATAACGAAACGGGAACAATGTAGAAAGTGGCATGGTGGATACGCCGCTGGTACTTCCTATATATAAGTGTTCCTTATCACATTGTGAACGTAGCATTATTTAATTTACTTGAAGACCTGGACCTTGACCAATGTTATTTTACACTCCCCAACTCTGATTTCGAGCACACACAAGTTTCCTATGATAGTCTTCATAAGAAACGTTCTTCTGTCCGTAGTTCGAAACTCCATATTTTGTTACTATGATGACATCACTTTGACAGATGGTAAATTCACTAAGAATCCAAAGGTGGCCCATAGTTTTACTTAGGGTACGAAGGATTCATTCGAAAGCGAAACGATCACAGTTGTCTTCACAAGTTTCCTCTAAAATTAAATTTCGGGATGAAATTTCCTAAAGTAGGGGAGACTGTGACACATGTGTCACTTCAACCATCATACAAATACCAAACCAATGAAATAGTGGACACAATTGCTGAAGCAGTGGTTACTGCAGTTGTTGGTGAATAACTGTTGGAAGAAAATTCAGAACCCCTGTTGGAACCACTGTCTGACCCCTGGTCTGCTGAAGAAGAGGAGAAGAAGCTAGAAGAAAGTAAGGAGAAAAGCCAGAAGAAAGTGAACATGTCTGTGATTGTGCCATGATGGCCGCAACTAAGGTATCACCCCAGGTTCTTAAAAACCTTTGTTTAGACAAATGCATCATAGGATTTGCAAACATCAAGGAGGTGAATGAAAACCTTAGATACAGATTGTTAAATGATGAGGTACAATTTGAAAAATCTTTAAAACAATTGAAAATCAAATTGTCAGAAAAAGAAAATGAGATTTGCAGCCTCAAACATGAGCATAGCATAACATAACAAAGGACCAACTCCAGGCCATGATAGAAAAATATCAAACCTGCAAAAAGGAGTTGGAATCCACCCAAATCACATGTGAGAAATGGGTGGAATCCTGCAAAGGTTATGAAATTATGCTTGAAAAACAGATTGAAAGTAATGTAAAATTTGGCATAGGGTTCAGGAAAAATGACCAAGTTGAAAACACTGCTGTAAATCAATCTGGTTCTATTGAAATCATACCCACCAACAAGGATGGTCAAGAAGTTAAAATAACTGATAAAAGTGGCAACAAAATCACTCTGGAAAGATCAGTGGGGTCCACAACTTTTGAGGAGATTGAGAAATACCAATTCAATTCCACATGGTCTGATGAGTGTGACATCCTTGAAAATTTTAAACCCATGGATTTCACCACTGTGGATGGTGTCAAACCTCCAAAGGCCAAGGTAATTCCTCTTAAGGACATCCCAACAGTGGTTCAAAACTCTGTTGCAAAGGAGTCTGAAAAGAAGAAAAGGAAAGAAAAGATTAAAAACTTGTTTTTTTGTGAAAAGAAAAATCATTTAACCAAAGATTGTTTTCATTTAAAAGCTTATGACATTAACAAAACAAGTACCATTGTGCCATCAAAGAGCAGCACCATCTGTGGTAAATCAAACCATCTCACTCAGGAGTGTGTGTACCTCAAATCCTTTGAGGTCAAAAAGGAAGAGTACACTTCAAAAACACTCATGAGTTCATCAAAATCACAAATCAAGAAACAACCATCTTTTGTGCCTATCCAAACAGCTGTTACAAAACAACTGAACCAAAACTCTATTAAAAGAGAGGTTCAAGTGACTGATGCACCCCCTGCTAACCAATACCAAAGAGGTATGTGACACCTGTGTCACTTCAACCATCATACAAATACCAAACCAATGAAATATTGTATTTCATACTTGGGATTTGTATAAATATGTGTATCGTTTGCACATATCAATTCTTATTCGATTTCGGGCTTTAAATCGCTTTCTGGAAGGTTATACGTGAACTGTTGCGTAAATATAACCAGTTTAATTCAACAAACACTCCGAAACAGTGAAATAGTCTTAACATACCTTAAATAACCTTTACATAACTTAGAAATAAGTTTTGGATGGTTTGGTGTGTCGAAATTAAGTTTATTCGCTTACAGGGACTAATTTCGACAAACTGTGAAAGTATGCCGATTTGCACAGTAACGAACATTCCGGAACTTTATCATAAGTTAAATATTCCCTAAATATCCTTTACATAGCTTAGAAATAGGCTTTGGGGTGTTTGGTGCGCAAAAATAAACTTTTTGGTCGTTTAGGGACTAAAAGCGTCAAAAAGTGCATAAGTTTGGACATCCAAAAATTTATGTTCTGTATATATCTGGACATCCAAAAATTAATGTAATCATTAAAATATTTTATTTTAGTGATTGGCATGATAAAATTCCATTCGTCGCGTAATTTGGATCGTTTTTCGCGTCCGTTCGTATTTCTTCGTAATTAACCGAACAACGCAACCGTACGACCAAACGAACCGACATCCGAGATATTTTTCAGCATTTTTTATGTTCCCTATACTTTAACTTCATTTTAGAGCCTTGAAATGAGGTTAACGGGGCTTAAACGTGTCAAAAATGCATCAAATACATGTTTCTAGGCTGTAGGGGCTGAAATTGTCAATCTGCCAAAGTGTCCAGGCGGGCCGCGTAAGCCTGTGCTTATTCCTACGCGGGCCGCGACAGACCTGCAGGTCAGAAACATTGAATCTGGACTTTGGACTTGATTATGATGGTTTTAAACACTTGTTTTGGATACCATCTGCTCATTTTAGCTTGTTTATCATGTCCCCATGGTTTCTAAAACCATTAGCCCACATGTATGGCCAAGATCATTCCCTCTTTAGCAAGAAATGATCTTAACGGTTTACCAAAAAGTATAAATACCCATGCCATTCATTTGTTTTCCTCACCCTTGATCTGATTTCTCTAAGTTGAAGTTATAATACTTAATACCTGGGATTTTAAGATCAAGTTCTCCCAAGCTTGGACCCTTTGTAAGCTTCTTTCGTTCTTTTATCGCTTTTCAAGGATGAAAGTCAAATAGTGTTTGACTTTCTACTTTGACCAGTCTTTGGTCAACACGAAGTTCGTTTGAACTTCGCAACGCGAGCGTAATCACGATGATTATAGTCCCTTATGACTATACCTACTGATTACCACGTTGATTAGGTGTAGTGACGAGTCGTAGTTTCGGTCAAAATGCGTATTTATGCATATTTTGTAACCAAACTACTCTTGGGTATCAAAACACTTTGTTTTGATATCAAAACCTATTTTCTAACTTAGTTAAACATGTTCCAACATGTTTAGCTCGTCACTTTTAGTTTAGTGCTTGTTTAGAGTCGTAAGTCAAGCGGTCTAAACCACCGCTTAGACTTTCGAACCCGACCCGTTTGGTCGATCATTAGGATCCGACCAAACATATTATGTGACCATAGTTGTATAGGGAATAACCTTCCGATGTTATACCTTATGGTCACTTCGTTTAAGTAGTTGTCATGATAGGTAGTTTATATGCCTTAGGTAAATGACCAAAATGCCCTTTTGACGCATAAATTCATTTTAAGCATATGCAACATAAATTTTGACATCTAAACTGATTAGGCAACATTATTAGACTTGTTAAGGCATATAATACTTGTCATAGGACTAGTTAGGCGGTCCGAACGCGTTTTACGCGAACGACGCGTTAAAGTAGCGTACGCTACCTAAACGGGTCGTAATGGGTCGTAAGCACTTAAGATAAGTTCCGTTTTAGGTTGTAGGTTTTGTTTAACCTCATTACATGAGTTCCTATACTCATTTGGTTCACAAAACCTCATTCTATCCGATCTTCCAATTTAGGTCCGGTTTATTTACTTAGTTACCTATATTAGGTGCCGTTTGATTCCGTGATCCCTCTAGCTTTGCTTGGTTGTTATTCACGACTTCTAAGCATCCTCAAGTGAGTACATAGTCCCCTCTTTTACTGTTTTCAATGTTTTGGGGTGAAATATGTGTACCTATTTTTTATGTTCATGATTTCAAAGTATAATTGATTATACGTATTAGTACTTATCTTTAGACAAACTGAATGATTATTTATGGTTAAACTCAAATTTTTCAAAGATTATAAAATTAATTGTTGGATTGTACTTAATTATATGTTCACCAGACCGATTGGTAGTATGATATAGCGCTATAGGATTAGACACCCCATTCCTGTTGTAAGGACTGTCAGAAACCGATATTTTATCCAAACAGGGATTGCCTTTGTGGTATTTCTATAGTCTCAAAGGTGTATTTTGATACACTAAGGTCTAAATGAATTCCAAATCACACTTTTGTTGTACATTGTGACAACTCGAGTTTCCAAGATTCCATCTTCGCATTAATTGCACGTTAATTGTTTATTGTTGTTTGTTTACACAACTTGTTTGTTTCGCAGCACTTACATTTGTAAAACGTTAAATCGTATTGCGATTGATATTTTATAATTGGGGTGCATTATATTTGAGTATATGATTATAGTGTAATTTGTGTTAATTGGGATTGTATAGTTTAATATGGATCAATGGCCCAACACCCCTGCTCATACGAAAACACCACCCCCCCTGTGAAATCACCTACTTACGAAAACACCTTGTGTGTTTTCGTCCACCTTGTGACCAACGAAATCAGAATGGGCTTTAGGCCCAGTAGTGTATCACATATATATTTTTTTTATCACAACCTTTACGGAGAGTTTTTCAATCGGCAAAGCCTAGAGTTCTCCTCCTGTGTGTGACGGCGACCTAGTGCACTCGAAGCCCCGTACCTTAATCGATTTATTGTTTCCTTCTGTTGAGGTTAGTAATCGGCTATTGTTGTTTGTTTGATCAAAATCATCATAGATTGTTTGTTTGACATTCTGTATTAACTGCTATCATGAGATATGTATGAGCATATGATTGAACATCGATTGTTTAACAAATGGGTTAAATCTCTGTTATTAAATGGTCTTCGTTAATCCCTGTGGTTAAGTGAATCGATTATAAGCTATTGAAAATGGTAGGTTCGTAATGTGGCTATGAAATTAAGAAACTGTTCTTGTTGAAAGTCTGTTGTGATGATGTTGATTCTTCTGATTGAACGATTATTGGTTGAAATCGTAAAAAAAAACTGTATTGTTGTTTAGGGTTGCTGTTGAATGTATTCGATGATGATGATGCCTGAAGAAATCACTCCACCCCAACGAAAACACCTTGGGGATTTTTGGCCCAAGTGTTTTCGGCCCAAAGGGGATTTCGGCACAAAGGGGATTTCGCTACTCAGGGATTTCGTTGAATTGCTTTGCACAGTTAACTTGCTTAGTAAATTCTGTTAAGTGTGCACCTCTGTTAGTTATTTACTCAGTTTGTTAAACTTGTTAAACAATAACTCTGTTAGTTCAGCAACTCAGTTAGTATATTAGTTCTGTTAATATGTTAACTGGGTTATGTTAACTAGGTTACATATGTTAAGCTTATTGTATGTGATAACTCTGCTAATGTTGATATAACTCTGTTATGACACAGTGACTACATTAAGTGTGTTAACTCTATTATGTATACTATTCCTGATCCTGATTAACACCGTTAAGTTTACCAAGACTGTTGAGTAACTGAGTTAAAACAAACTGAGAAAGCCTCTAATGTAAAGCTTGAGTTGCATGAATGTGATTAACTGTTTGTGTGTTACATAATATTAACTGTCAAACACTCTCTGTGATATTGATTGCATCCGAAACCTTACAAACATGTACTGATTGAGTATACGTGCACACTATAGGACGTGATTGATTACTTGCGAGCTCATAGTCTAGCATACCGAGCAAACCAAGGTGAGTTCACACTCTTACCAAGGCATGGGATTCCCGGGGTAGGGAATGGGTTTTGAATAATGGGATTGAACAATTACTTGTACTTACACTGCTACTAGACTTTCTACCATCGTCCTCAGGATAAGCAGGACACTTACGTAAAACCTACGTAAACTTGTACTCACCACTGTCCTCAGGTTACGAAGGGCACTTACGTAAAACCTACGTAAACTCATACATACTACTGTCTTCGGGTTAAGAAGGACACTTACGTAAAACCTACGTAAACCCCCGCGTACCACTGTCCTCGGGTTGAGAAGGGCACTTACGTAAAGCCTACGTAAACCTCGTACGCAAATCTTGTTCTCGGGTCAAGAAGAACACTTATGGTACAACTAGTCTAGTAAATACAAACATGGGAAGCCCCCACTAATAGTATACACAACATGGGAAGCCCCCACCAATTGAATCTACACAATGGCTTAGTTAATAACGCATAGTTATGCAACAAACTTACTTACTGTGAACTCGCTCAACTAGTTGTTGACTTCCTGTTACATGTCTTGCAGGACCATAGGTACTCTTGGAGCTTGCACGGGAGGCGCGGTCGTTGTGGGCACGGATGGTGGATGTTTTGATGAAAACTTTATGACTCTTTAAACTAAACACTTATGTTGGATTTTCATACTATGCTTCCGCTACCTATACTATGTTTTTTTATTGAACACCAATTGTATTGTGATGGATTACATTTACTTTTACTTATTACTTATATGTTCAATATGATTGGTGGCTTGATCCTGGTCATGTCACGCCTCCAAGCGGTGATACTCCGCGTGTGGATTCTGGGGGTGTGACAGATTGGTATCAGAGCCATTGGTTATAGAGAACTCGGTTTTAATAAGGGGAAAACGTTTTTATTAAAACCAGACTATAACCTGTAGAGTGCTCAACGACCCACAACGACGCTTCGCTCCACGTGCAAGACTCGACATTCTTGGTGATACGATTTAAGTTTACATTGCCTACTTGCTAGATTACATAGAACTTTGCTCGTGGTATGCTTAGATAACGTAACAACTACTATTTGAAAATCTTGTATGCTCACACTCTTCTGTCATTCCACACTTACGTATTGATACGACGCACTCCTCACTTGTGTTCTCTTATTTGTGAAGATCATGAGTGGACGCATTAACATGACTCAAGCCCAGCTGACGGCTCTGATTAACGAACAAGTTGCTGCGGCACTTGCAGCCGCACAAGCAGGAGGTATACCCTGCAGTTGTAACTCACACTAGGATCTTTAGATCCTACACTCCTAAACCAACTCTTGTGTTTAATCTTGTCCTGGTTCTTATACACAACAGGTCAGCACGCTCAGCCACCTGTTTGCACCTTCAAGACTTTCAATGACTGTCCTCCTACTACTTTCAGTGGCACGGAAGGAGCAGTTGGACTCCTCCATTGGTTTGAAAAGCTCGAGTCCGTTTTTGAGATGTGTGAATGCCCTGAGGCTCGCAGGGTGAAGTACGCCACTGGTACTCTAGAAGGCATTGCGCTGACTTGGTGGAATGCGCAAGTTCAGATGTTAGGTTTGGCTGTTGCTAACGCCACCCCTTGGAATGATTTCAAGGAATTGATCAAAGAGGAATACTGTAGCCGTGATGACATTCATAAGCTAGAGGTAGAGTTTTACAATCTGAAGATGACGGGGTCGGAGATTGAAGCATACACCAAAAGGTCAAACGAGTTGGCTATTCTGTGTCCTACTATGGTAGACCCTCCCATTAAGCGTATCGAACTGTATCTCAAGGTTCTAGTGCCGGAGATTCAAATTCATGTAACCTCAGCGAGTCTTGGCACCATTCAACAGATCGTCAAGTTAGCTCATCGCCTCACCGATCAGGCAGTGGAACAGAACAGGCTGCCTAAACGTATCAGCGCTACTACTACCGCTACTACTTCAGCTACTCCTGCTACTCCCAGTGACAACAAGCGGAAATGGGAAGGGGATTTCAGCAGGGGTTCAGCTACCGTTCAGTCTCAAGCTCAGCAACGCAAGACTAATGACTACCAGAGTCCGGGTCAGCAATCCTCTGGTAGTCAGGGGCAGAAAAGATATCAAGGAAATCACCCAAAGTGCAACAATTGTAACAGGCACCACAGTGGCCAGTGCAACAAGGGTCGTTGTCAGAGGTGTCTCAAGATGGGTCATGAGGCCAAGGATTGTAGGAGCCCCCGACCTGCGAATCAGAACCGGCAACAATCACCCACTCCACGAAACCAACAACAACAATAGCGAGGCAATAGGGCATGTTTTCAATGTGGGGCTGAGGGCCACTTCAAGCGGGACTGCCCCCAGTTAAACCAGAATCAGAATAACAACAACAATAATCAGGGCAACGGGAACAACAACGGGGGAAACAATAACGACAATGGTGCCAGGGGTCGTGCATTTGTGCTGGGTCGGGGTGATGCGAGGAACGATCCTAATGTGGTTATGGGTAAGTTTCTTCTCGATGACTTTTATGTTACTGTATTATTTGATTCGGGTGCGGATACCAGTTATATGTCTCTGAAAGTTAGTAAAATGCTTAAATGCGCGCCAACACTTCTGAACAACAAACATGTCGTAGAGTTAGCTAACGGTAAAAGTCTAGAGGCCACACACGTAGTTCAGGGTTATAATCTTATCCTCGCTGGTCAAACTTTCTCTATCGATCTCATTCCCATAACTCTGGGTAGTTTTGACATCGTCATTGGTATGGATTGGTTATCCCAACAGCAAGCAGAGATCCTATGCAAAGAGAAGATCATTCGCATTCCCCGTTCTGGCAAAGAACCTCTCGAAGTTCAAGGCAACAAGAGTGGTGTCGTGAGTGGCATCATCTCCTTCTTGAAGGCACATAAGTGTTTGCGAAAGGGCCACACTGCTATATTAGCACTCGTTACAGATACATCGACGAAAGAGAAGAAGTTAGAGGATATTCCAGTTGTACGCGACTTTCCTCAAGTGTTTCCTGAAGAGTTACCTGGGCTACCGCCTCATCGCCAGGTCGAATTTCAGATCGAGCTAGCTCCAGGAGCAGCAGCCATAGCTCGAGCACCTTATCGCTTAGCACCAACTGAACTGGAAGAACTGTCTAAGCAATTGCAAGAACTCTTGGAAAAGGGTTTCATACGTCCTAGCTCTTTGCCCTGGGGAGCTCCAGTATTATTTGTGAAGAAGAAAGAAGGTACCTTCCGCATGTGCATAGATTACCGCGAACTGAACAAGGTGACCGTGAAGAATCGCTATCCTCTTCCACGCATCGACGACTTATTCGACCAGTTGCAAGGGTCGAGCTATTACTCGAAGATTGACCTGAGGTCAGGCTATCATCAACTGAGAGTCCAGGATGAGGACGTCTCCAAAACAGCATTCAGAACTCGCTACGGCCATTACGAGTTTTTGGTCATGCCATTCGGGCTAACGAACGCACCTGCGGTTTTCATGGATCTTATGAACAGGGTGTGCAAACCTTATCTTGACAAGTTCGTCATTGTTTTCATCGACGACATCCTGATCTATTCGAAGAGTCAGGAGGAACACGAGCAGCATTTACGACTTATTTTGGAACTCCTTCGAGCAGAACAGCTGTACGCCAAGTTTTCAAAATGCGACTTCTGGCTTCGTGAAGTCCACTTCCTAGGCCACGTGGTAAACAAGGATGGGATTCATGTTGATCCGTCCAAGGTAGATTCGATCAAGAACTAGCCTGCACCTCGCACACCAACCGAAATACGCCAATTCTTGGGTTTGGCGGGTTATTACAGACGGTTCATCAAAGACTTCTCAAAGATTGCGCAGCCGCTTACACTACTGACACAGAAAGGTGTTGCTTACCGTTGGGGTAATACACAGGAAACAGCGTTTCAGCACTTAAAGGATAGACTTTGTAGCGCACCTATCCTCTCATTGCCTGAAGGCACGGACGATTTTGTAGTCTACTGCGACGCATCCATCCAAGGTCTTGGATGTGTGTTGATGCAACGGGATAAAGTCATTGCTTATGCTTCGCGCCAACTTAAGATTCACGAACGGAATTACACTACACATGATTTAGAGCTGGGAGCTGTTGTTTTTGCGCTCAAGATATGGCGACATTACCTGTACGGTACCAAGTGCACCATCTACACCGATCACAGGAGTCTCGAGCATATTTTCAAGCAGAAAGAGTTGAACATGCGTCAGCGTCGATGGGTCGAGCTACTGAACGATTACGAATGTGCTATAAAGTACCATCCGGGCAAAGCCAATGTGGTGGCTGACGCCCTCAGTCGAAAGGATACTACACCTAGGCGTGTACGACATTGCAACTCACTATTCAGTCTAGTCTCCCTTCACAGATACGAGATGCTCAGGTAGAAGCCTTGAAACCAGAAAACGTCAGGGCTGAAGCCCTACGCGGCTCAAGGCAACGGTTAGAACAAAAGGCAGACGACGCCTACTATGTAACGGGACGCATCTGGGTCCCACTCTATGGCAACTTACGCGAGCTTGTAATGGATGAAGCTCATAAGTCTCGCTACTCAGTACATCCTGGTTCGGATAAGATATACCACGACTTGAGAACTACATATTGGTGGCCTAGCATGAAAGCTCATATAGCAACTTACGTTAGCAAGTGTTTGACTTGTGCGAGAGTCAAATCGGAATATCAGAAACCATCGGGCCTACTCCAACAAGCAGAGATACCACAATGGAAATGGGAGCAAATTTCCATGGATTTCGTTACTGGCATGCCTAGATCTCAACGTGGTAATGATACTATTTGGGTGATCGTGGACCGACTCACAAAATCTGCACACTTCTTGGCTATCAAGGAAATAGAGAAGTTCTCTACTTTAGCAGACGTTTACTTGAAGGAAGTGGTTTCGAGGCACGGGGTGCCCACCTCTATTATTTCCGATCGTGATGCACGTTTCACTTCAGAACTTTGGCAAGCGATGCACAAATCCTTCGGCTCACGATTAGACATGAGCACAGCTTATCACCCGCAAACGGATGGGCAGTCTGAACACACCATCCAGACTCTTGAAGACATGCTTAGGGCATGTGTGATTGACTTTGGCAACGGCTGGGAAAAGCATCTGCCACCTGTAGAATTTTCGTACAATAACAGCTACCACACCAGCATTAAAGCTGCTCCGTTTGAGGCATTGTACGGGCGTAAATGCCGGTCACCTCTTTGTTGGGCAGAGGTGGGAGATAGTCAGATCACTGGTCCAGAACTTGTGGTAGACACAACAGAACGAATTGCTCAAATACGACAACGAATGGCGGCAGCTCGTGACCGTCAGAAAAGCTACGCCGATAAGGACAGGAAACCACTCGAGCTCCAGGTTGGGGAGCGGGTACTACTCAAAGTCTCACCCTGGAAGGGTGTGGTTCGTTTTAGCAAACGAGGCAAACTTAACCCACGATACGTTGGACCATTCGAAATCATAGAGAAAATAGGCAAAGTGGCCTACAGACTGAACTTACCAGCAGAACTCAGTGCAGTTCACAACGTTTTCCACGTGTCGAATCTGAAGAAGTGTCTGTAAGATGAGACCCTAATAGTTCCTTTGAAGGAGCTCACTATCGACGAGCAGTTACGATTCGTCGAGGAACCAGTTGAAATCACGGACCGGGACATTAAGGTCCTCAAGCGCACTAGAATACCTCTTGTTTGAGTTCGTTGGAACTCCCGTCGTGGCCTAGAGTTTACCTGGGAACGAGAAGATCAAATGAAACTCAAGTATCCCCAGTTATTCGGAAACAGTGCAACCACCACTGAGGCTGAAGCTACTACGGAATTTCAGGACGAAATTCCAAATCAACGGGGGGATGATGTGACACCCCAAGAAATACCAGTAAACTACACAACACAACTAGCTTCCTCAGTAACCATGTGCTAAATTTCGGGACGAAATTTCTTTCAATTTGGGGATAATGTGACAACTCGAGTTTCCAAGATTCCATCTTCGCATTAATTGCACGTTAATTGTTTATTGTTGTTTGTTTACACGACTTGTTTGTTTCGCAGCACTTACATTTGTAAAACGTTAAATCGTATTGCGATTGATATTTTATAATTGGGGTGCATTATATTTGAGTATATGATAATAGTGTAATTTGTGTTAATTGGGATTGTATAGTTTAATATAGATCATTGGCCCAACACCCCTGCTCATATGAAAACACCACCCCCCCTGTGAAATCACCTACTCACGAAAACACCTTGTGTGTTTTCGTCCACCTTGTGACCAACGAGATCAGAATGGGCTTTAGGCCCAGTAGTGTATCACATATATATTTTTTTGATCACAACCTTTACGGAGAGTTTTTCAATCGGCAAACCCTAGAGTTCTCCTCATGTGTGTGACGGTGACCTAGTGCACTCGAAGCCCCGTACCTTAATCGATTTATTGTTTCCTTCTGTTGAGGTTAGTAATCGGCTATTGTTGTTTGTTTGATCGAAATCATCATAGATTGTTTGTTTGACATTCTGTATTAACTGCTATCATGAGATATGTATGAGCATATGATTGAACATCGATTGTTTAACAAATGGGTTAAATCTCTGTTATTAAATGGTCTTCGTTAATCCCTGAGGTTAAGTGAATCGATTATAAGCTATTGAAAATGGTAGGTTCGTAATGTGGGTATGAAATTAAGAAACTGTTCTTGTTGAAAGTCTGTTGTGATGATGTTGATTCTTCTGATTGAACGATTGTTGGTTGAAATCGTAAAAAAAAACTGTAGTGTTGTTTAGGGTTGCTGTTGAATGTATTCGATGATGATGATGTCTGACGAAATCACTCCACCCCAACGAAAACACCTTGGGGATTTTTGGCCCAAGTGTTTTCGGCCCAAAGGGGATTTCGCTACTCAGGGATTTCGTTGAATTGCTTTGCACAGTTAACTTGCTTAGTAAATTTTGTTAAGTGTGCACCTCTGTTAGTTATTTACTCAGTTTGTTAAACTTGTTAAACAATAACTCTGTTAGTTCACCAACTCAGTTAGTATATTAGTTATGTTAATATGTTATCTGGGTTATGTTTGTTGGACCGTTGTATGACCCTAAAATGTCAGTCAAGGCAGTTCATCTCAGTTTACAGAGGCGGAATCAAAGTAAACTAAGTCATAACAGCTCTAATCCTTTTAATCTTTCTTTTCTGATTGATTTGAGTGCTTGTACAAGGTTTTCTGATACAGATCCGTTAGCACTTCGTCACACATACAATGACAACCGTTACAACTCAAATGACCAACACACCTATTTATAATGTATGTGATTTCGCTTGAGGAAGTCTGAAGCGAAATCTATTGTGTTGATTTCGCTTCAAGCATCCACAAACACTCTCAAGCGAAATCTTGTGTTTCAAACATAAAAACTCTAACTTAAAACCTAATGTGTGATCATCCAATCAATCCTAGACACAAGACTTGATAATGATGTAATCAACAGACATTCAGTGCACCAACAGACTCCTCCTTGGATGTTGATGAAGTCTTTGGCTTCAAGTCTTTGTCTTTCACAATCTTCAAACATTGTAAAAACTCTCATCAATCTTTAACTTCAATCTTTAAACTTTAAACTTCAATCTTCCCTTTGACTGTTGATCCAGACTCCCCCTTTCACAGACTCCCCCTCTCAATATGCTAGAATCTGAGAAATCTGGTTCAAGCTTTGTCATTTAGCTTCCGTTGAGAATAATGAAGTCCAATCCTGTTACTCAACCAACAAACATAACCATTCTATCTTTTTAAACAATAAAACACAAACTCAATCAGTTTTAATAATCCACTTAAGTATTCAGGTCCAAGTTAATGACCCTGATTACTCAATTAATCTACCAAGTCCAACTTAATGACCTTGGTTGATCTTTTGACGAATCAAACTGATTTTAAAAACAACATTTTCAAATATATTTTTTTTCTGAAAATAACAAGTATCAAATTAATGAACTTGTTTGTATCATTTTAAACAATTCACACTTCTTCAAAGTAAGCTCTCCTCATTCTTCAGTCCAGAATTTCCTGCATCTGCTTCAAACATCTGAGAATCCAACAATCAACTCTCCACTTTGGTTTGTCTAATATAAAGCAGAAATAAAATCTTTTTGAATTTTATAAAAGTGATCTAAACTAAAAAATGAAATACAGAAAACTTAAATTGCAGAAATTAAACAAAGTAAACTATATACAAACATATTTTTGGTAAGCGTGTCAGGGAATCATATCAGCTTTTTAGACAAATCACAAGTACCGTTAAGCTATATTTCATACTCAGATTTAAACAATTTACCTCGATTGTCGATATACTGATCCATCTTAAATTCTCACACAAATTTCAATCTATTCAGGATACGATTTAGATGAATTAAGAACTTAGATCATTCATGTGTCCCACCTCTTGAATATACTCCCGTATCCAGAATCTCAATAATCAGTCTTACAGGTGAGAATACTACAATGATATCTGTATATAATTTAGGTATGCGAGGGCCGAGGGATCTCAGGTCGATACTTCCGTATACGCAGAGAGATATCAGCTTCGACTTTTCGGTTTGTCCCCTTTAGAGGATCTTTTTCTTACAACAGCAGCATATATCAATTTTATTGTTTCAGCATGCTGAGGGTTTAATGCTGTGTTTCAAGCATTTAAGCAAGTATTAGCCAGGGACTAGGTCAGAACTACCGTTCAGCAGAAGTCCCGGAATAATACCCCAGACATCATAGAGTATAAAGACCTAGTATATCAGATTAAGAGACCTTTCAAACGAGAAATCTTCATCATCCTCTGATTCTTCTCTCATGTCAAACGAATCCCAAAGTTTGTCATAATGATAACGCCATGAATCACCAGGATTCTGCGGCGGCATAGTATAACCTTGACATTCAACATTTGCAGCTTCAATAATCCGCTTCTCACTTGGAACGAAGACACGTCGCAATGGATTTGAATAACCAACAAATATACCCTCAATGCACTTCGGACCAAACTTTCCAAAAGGTTCTATAACCGTACAAGGTGACCCAAACGGTTCTAGATACTTCAAATTCGGTTTGCGGTTATTGATTAGCTCAAAACACGTTTTGTTGAATTTCTTGACAGTAAGAACCCTGTTGAGCGTATAGCATGCGGCAGAAACAGCTTCAGCCCAAAAATTAATCGGTAACTTTGAATCTGCGAGCATCGTTCTAGCCGTCTCGATTAGCGTCCGGTTTTTGCGTTCTGCTACTCCATTCTGCTGTGGAGTGTACGGAGCACTAAACTCATGCAAAATACCTCTTTCATCACAAAATTCTTCCATCTTGCTGTTCTTGAATTCGGTACCATTATCACTTCGAATTTTCTTCATACGCCTTTGGTACAAATTCTCAATTTTCCTAAACAACCCCATCAAACTGTCAAATGTTTCATCTTTTGTCTTCAAGAAAGATACCCATGAAAATCTGGAATAATCATCAGTAACGACCAAACAATAGTAATTTCCTGTAACACTTTTAACATTCACCGGACCAAACAAATCCATGTGAAGTCTTTCCAGAGGTCTCGAAACTGAATTGACTTGCTTTTTAGGGTGTGACTTTTTCTTCTGCTTGCCTTTGACACAGCTAATGCACTCCCCTTCCAGATGAAAACCTTTGATATTCACTCCCAATACCAAATCATTATGCACCAAGTGATTCATCTTCCTTAGATGAATATGCCCCATCTTCCGGTGCCACAATCTGGATTCTTTCTCAGTTGCTCTAGACACGAAACAATGTGCTTGACCAGTAGTTGTAGTTGCTACCGACATATCTAACACATATAAATCGTTCACTCTAGGTGCCCTCATAATAATCCATTCTTCAGGGATAACAAAACCAGGTTTCAAGATCAAACATTCCTTATCAGTGAAGTGAGTAGTATACTGATTGTCACAAATCTGCGAGATACTAAGCAGATTGTTCTCCAGTTCAGTGATGTAGTTAACTCTCTCAAACGTTACAATCCCATTGGATAACGTTCCTTTACCAACAATTCGACCACCTTCATGACCTGCAAATCCTACATAACCACCATTGATATTCTTCACATCATACAGTAATACAGTTTTTCCTGTCATATGTCGAGATGCGCCACTATCCATGATCCATCTTGAAATGGCTCTTGGAAGATCCTGCATATACCACAAATTGATTTAAACAACTTCAAGAAAGATGCCGATTCATGCTTCGCGATCCAGGAAGCTCCGGCAATTCAAACTGCTTATTCAAACATGGTGTCCACCCAGGCTTCATCAGCCTTAGGTGTAACCTTGACTTTAGCAACTTGAATTTTAAAATTTTTAGCCTTCAAAGGTGGAAAACTTGCATCATAATCAACCGAAATTGATTCTTCAGCCTTTTTCACTTCTGAAGTTGAACTTTTCATTTCACCTTTTGGTTTCCAGATTTGTTCAGTTAATGCAACTCGTTTATAAAACTTGTCATTTTGAGTTACCAATTTCTTTACAAGTTCATTTTTTGTTTTTACATTGTTGATTTTAACGTTTTGCTTCTCAACCACTTTCTTCTCAACATACATTGGTGATTTACCCTTCACATCATCCTTCTTTTGTTGAACCTTCACAGCTTCAGTCCTAGGCTTCACATATGTACACTTTCGTGCAATATGACCAACTTGTTCACATCTAAAACAAGTACGAGTATCAACTACTCGACTCGTGCCTTCAGACTGAGCCTGTGAAGCTCTTTTCTCAAAGAACTCTTCATTTGATTTTGAAAAAATTTCATTTTTCTCATCAGAAAGTAACCGTGAACCATTCACAAACACCTTCTTTTCAGTAAACCTCTTGTTTTGAAAACTGTTCTTCCGATAACTATTACCACCCCGATAATCACCCGACCAATTGTTTCTATTGTTATTATAAAAACGTGGTGAATAAACAATTTTCTTGTTATAAACCCTGTCTTTCTTTCGACTCAGATTATTCACTTCTGACAACTCAACTTCAACAAGTTTAAAAACATTTGTCAATTTGTTCATGTTAACATTCTCTATTGGAAACTCTGAATCCGAATACAACTTATCAGATCCAGCCATCTTGTACATCACAAGACCCGGTTCATCACTTAAGTTGTTTTTGGACTTTTGTTTCGGAATGTATTTATCAAAGAAACACCCATCCTCCTCAGAAGTGTCACAATCCGGTTTAAGCACTTTGTCTACCACACTTTTTACCACATCACTTTGGACACCCTCGTCATTGGAAGACGTGAACATGACATCAATGTTTTCAGGAAGTTTAACTTCACTTTCTTCCTCAATTTCCACCAAACTAGACTGCTTTTTCGTGTAATTGTCTAAAATTGGCGGTGGAACTTTGTGAAAACCTATTCCCGTTCCATCAGAAAACACATCCTCGCCATCTTTGTTTTTCCCTATAGGTTTAGGAACAATATGCTGCAAAACAAAGCTTGCCGATTTATAGCTGTTAAGCTTCAACTGGATTCGTTCATTCTCAATTTCAGCTTCTTGAACTTTAAGTTTCAATTTAGCAATTTGATCCAGTTGTTCATTAATCGATTTTTCTTTTACTCCCAAAACAGCTCTTAGATGTTCATTTTCTTTAAATGTTTTTCCATTACGATCATCACTATCTTTAACAATGCTTTTCAATTTCTCAAATTTTTCAGAAATTTGACGGTTTTCAAGAATTAACTTTTCATTTTCAGATTTTAGTTTCTCATGTTCCTTTTTATCATTTTCAATTTGAGCCGTTAATTCTTTGTTCCGTTCAGTTGAAGCTCTAACACTTTTGTCACGATCTAGAATCTGATTTTCAACATTTCTAACCTTTGTTGTCAGATTCTTGATTTTTTCATTGTTAAGATACGTGACAGTGCTACAAAAATTGCATTGTTTGGTGCAATTTTTGCAATCAGCATTTCCGTCAATCTTGTTATCTGACTCAATTGTGTTACCTGACACATTTGTTGACACACTTTGACTGACCGATCCCTTTGACTCGGTAACAGAATTAGGATCTACCTCAAGTGCTTTTGTAGCTAGCACTTTGTCAGCCATCACTCCCAGGTTCTCAGCTGTCAACTCTTGCGTAGTATCAATTATGCCTGTATCAACTTGCTTTTCTTTCTTTTCTTTCTCTTCTTTCTCTTTTCTCTCTTTTTCTTTCGCTTCTTCAATCATTTTCGAAGTTGGAGTACCCCACCACTTGTGTTGCCAATATTCATCTTCTTCTTTGTACTCCTTAATGATGGCTTCGATATCAAGTTTACTATCATCAATTGCAATATTTCCATACTCATCAAGATAGCACTCTCTATCTGGATCCCATCTATTTGCTCTTCTTGCATTCAGATAGATACGAGAAATTCTGATGATTTTGTTTTCAGCTATCATCTTCCGGTATTGATACTTCTGTTCCTCAGTACGATCATCTTTCCATGGCTTAGGTTCATCATTGCTTGCCATTAATGCGTAACCCACCGCATCTTCTTCCGGTAGAACTTCCTTACTCCAATCATACCCCTCATCATTATAAATCACAGCAAGAGCCCTTGATTTGTCTCTGTTATCTTCAGACTGCTTCAATCTAGGCGGCTCAGATTTATTCTGATGATAGATTGCCTTTTTGTAATAATCATCTCGAAATGGATTCTCTGACTCATCAGCATAAGCATTTCGGCATTCTCGTTTGAAGTGACCCTTCTGCTTACATTTGAAGCATGTTACTTTGGATTTATCGAACCCCAACTTAGTAGACGGACCACCGATCGTTTTTCTCCCTGTAATCTCCATGAAGCGTTGTGCACGTCGAACTGCACTTGCCATTGCCCAACGAATGTCGATCAGCTCCATTTCTTCAGGGTCTATCTGATCGTAGTCTTCTTTCGTCAGATTAGTATTCCCGATTTTTCCAGCCACCAATCCTTCATATGATTCCAAAACAGACGCTAGAAAGACCATTTGTTGCTTGGCCGACTCCGCATCAAAATTCTGTGCGTTCTTCAGATCTATCGCGATATTGCAAGAAAACTTCGCATCAGAATGATTTGCAGAAGATGTAGATCCACTATGATAACCACTATGGCTTCCACTACTCTGACTTTCTTTGTTTGCTGATGAAACGTTCTTAGCAGAAAATGCAGTCTTTGGAGAAGTAGCTTTCTGCATCATACTCTTTGGATAGTAAAGATCCAGATTCTGCTGATAAGATGAATGATTAATCTTGTACGTCTTCTTCAACTCTAGCTCATGACTCTCAAGTTTTTCAATCAGCAAATCTAATGTCAGCTTTTTTGGTTCTTTGATGGTATTCTTCAGCATCATCGCATAATATCTCCAATCCATCTCGTCAGGCAATGAATCGAACAATTTGTCGATAAGATCTTCTTCAGAAATGTCAATCTCATGCCTTACTAATTCCAGCTTTAGATGACCGAACCGTTCTATCATTTTACACACTGACTCGTTCTTTATACAACCAAACAGATCAAATTCTTTTCTAAGAAGTTTCTTTTTGTTTTTCTTAATCTCTTGACTACCGACACACTTCTTTTCCAACTTTGCCCATAAGTCTTTAGAATTTGAATAATCTATCAGTGAAATGATGTCTTCACGCACCGACTGAAACAATAATGCCACACATTTTTGTTCAGCTACGAATGAATCAATTTCTTCAGCTGATCTTAATCCTTCACCATTCTTCTTTCCTTGAGCATAACCATTTTTCATACTCTTCCAGCAAGGGAAAGCAAATGCCATCAACCAGTCTTCGAATTTTGTTGCCCACCTGCTATAATCTTCTATAGCCATCAGCTTAGGAGGTTTGTTAAATGTTCCAAATGCACTTTCGGACTCCCAAGCTTCCTTCTTTCTTTCTTTCGGTGGACTTTTGTTTGCATCACTTGAAAACGTTTCATTGTTTACTGAACCACCTGTGAATGCGTACATGTCACTGAAAGGATTCATGAAAATATCATCCATTTTGATCGTACCTGCAAGATTATCAAATACTTAGAAAAAATTTTTAAGTTTTGAGAAATCAACAAGTTCAAGCGAAATCCTTGAAGTAAACAGTCTTCAAGCGAAATCAGATAACACACAAATTCAAACGAAATCCTCTATTTCGCTTCAACAACACAATTTTCAAACCAAACAGTTTCAAGCGAACCCAACAATTTCGCTTCAGCAGATCAGATCCTTCAAGCGAAAACAAGCAATACTATTTCGCTTCAGCTAAACAGTCCTTCAAGCGAAATCTAAGAGAATAGTTTCGCTTCAACAATTCAAGCGAAATCCACAATTTCGCTTCAGGAATTCAGTTTCGCTTCAGGGTTTCAAGCAATATAGTCCAAACAGTCTACTTTGAAGCGAAATCAACCAATAAATTCGAACACCTTTCAAGCGAAATCTAGTTCTAGGTCAATTTTAACACTTTTTAAGCTGAATTTTAATCCGAAACTTTGTAGGCTTTGTTAAAACACAGTTTTACACATTATACTTGAAAATCATTCCATTTTAACCGTTGAAAATAGTTCAGATCTGAAAAATGTAAAAAGAAGTGAGTAGAAAGAAGATAATCCGCTGCTATGGTATGAACTCCTCGTCCTGAGCTCTGATACCACTTGTTGGACCGTTGTATGACCCTAAAATGTCAGTCAAGGCAGTTCATCTCAGTTTACAGAGGCGGAATCAAAGTAAACTAAGTCATAACAGCTCTAATCCTTTTAATCTTTCTTTTCTGATTGATTTGAGTGCTTGTACAAGGTTTTCTGATACAGATCCGTTAGCACTTCGTCACACATACAATGACAACTGTTACAACTCAAATGACCAACACACCTATTTATAATGTATGTGATTTCGCTTGAGGAAGTCTGAAGCGAAATCTATTGTGTTGATTTCGCTTCAAGCATCCACAAACACTCTCAAGCGAAATCTTGTGTTTCAAACATAAAAACTCTAACTTAAAACCTAATGTGTGATCATCCAATCAATCCTAGACACAAGACTTGATAATGATGTAATCAACAGACATTCAGTGCACCAACAATGTTAACTAGGTTACATATGTTAAACTTATTGTATGTGATAACTCTGCTAATGTTGATATAACTCTGTTATGACACAGTGACTACATTAAGTGTGTTAACTCTATTATGTATACTATTCCTGATCCTGATTAACACCGTTAAGTTTACCAAGACTGTTGAGTAACTGAGTTAAAACAAACTGAGAAAGCCTCTAATGTAAAGCTTGAGTTGCATGAATGTTATTAACTGTTTGTGTGTTACATAATATTAACTGTCAAACACACTCTGTGATATTGATTGCATGCGAAACCTTACAAACATGTACTGATTGAGTATACGTGCACACTATAGGACGTGATTGATTACTTGCGAGCTCATAGTCTAGCATACCGAGCAAACCAAGGTGAGTTCACACTCTTACCAAGGCATGGGATTCCCGGGGTAGGGAATGGGTTTTGAATAATGGGATTGAACAATTACTTGTACTTACACTGCTTCTAGACTTTCTACCATCGTCCTCAGGATAAGCAGGACACTTACATAAAACCTACGTAAACTCATACATACTACTGTCTTCGGGTTAAGAAGGACACTTACGTAAAACCTACGTAAACCCCCGCGTACCACTGTCCTCGGGTTAATAAGGGCACTTACGTAAAGGCTACGTAAACCTCGTACGCAAATCTTGTTCTCGGGTCAAAAAGAACACTTATGGTACAACTAGTCTAGTAAATACAAACATGGGAAGCCCCCACTAATAGTACACACAACATGGGAAGCCCCCACCAATTGAATCTACACAACGGCTTAGTTAATAACGCATAGTTATGCAACGAACTTACTTACTGTGAACTCGCTCAACTAGTTGTTGACTTCCTGTTACATGTCTTGCAGGACCATAGGTACTATTGGAGCTTGCACGGGAGGCGCGGTCGTTGTGGGCACGGATGGTGGATGTTTTGATGAAAACTTTATGACTCTTTAAACTAAACACTTGTGTTGGATTTTCATACTATGCTTCCGCTACCTATACTATGTTTTTGATTGAACACCAATTGTATTGTGATGGATTACATTTACTTTTACTTATTACTTATATGTTCAATATGATTGGTGGCTTGATCCTGGTCATGTCACGCCTCCAAGCGGTGATACTCCGCGTGTGGATTCTGGGGGTGTGACATATATTTTGTTATACTCCCTAAGGTATACTTTGATATGCTCTCATGTGTGATATTGTACAAAACAACATATATTTTGTTAATTATTAAAACATAGTTTGATATGTTATTTACAAAACCAAAGCATAGTTTAATATGTTATTTATAAAACCAAAGTATACTTTTGATATACTACTGAAAACTATTATTTTGACACTAAAGTATATTTAATATACTATCTATTTAACGATTTTGGAACTAAAATATATTTTAATATATTACTTATTCGATTTTCTTAAAACCAAAGTATATTTTTATATGTACTATAAACCTTTTTCTCAAAATATATTTTATACAACTCATTTTATTTGGTTATTTATTTGTCTATGCATCATTCTGTCATATTATCTGATTTCTTATAAATTTTAGTGTGATTTATAAAAGAAAATATTTTAAGGTTCATGACTATTTTCTGATTAAACATTTTTCTCTAAATTTTCAAGTCATGAATCCTATTATAATAAAACCTATGTATCTCACAGGCATTTTTATGCTGACGTACCTATTTTTACACATGTTTCAGGTGTTGTTATGTGATGATTGTTGATGCATGCTATACATAGGATGGACTCGTGCCTTAGCGACTTTAAAACTTGAAAGACAATATTTGTATTTATCTGATTTGTAATAAAACAATGAGTTCAATAATGCAATAATTTTTTTTTTAATCCATGGTTATGAAACAATGATTCTATTACGACACTCCCCGACGTTTTTGCCACAATTTGTTGTTTTTTTATGGTCGGGGTGTGACAAGGTAAAGGTCAACCTCCATACCCAAGGGTCCCACATGTTTATGAGGCTTACAAAAGGCCTTCTAAACCAAAAGTGAACATGCATCCCTTTGGTTATCAACAGCTGATAGGAAATGACCCCCAACAGTGGTTAGAGAAAAACATTTCAAAAGTTGCCCAAACACCTGAGCTAACCACTGTCCATCTTCCTGAACTTAACATAGACACTGTTGAGACCCCATCCAACGCCTTATTGGCTTTGGAGACCCTCCTGAACTAATTATTTACTTGATGTGCAGGGAGCTTCTGCATGCTTAGATAGTCTTTGGTATGTAGATAGTGGGGGCTCCAGGCACATGACTGGATGTAGAGCCCTACTCAAAGAATTCAAAACTCATGGAGGGGGTGATATATCTTTTGGTAATAATAGTAAAGGGAAGGTGATGGGTTCTGGTACAGTACAGTCTGGAAATGTTAAGTTTGAAAATGTCAATCTGATTAACAATCTAAAATTCAACCTCCTTAGTGTCTCACAAATGAGTGACAAAGGTTATGGGTCATTCTTTACTAAGGAGTGTTGTAGGATTGTTGGACCAGAAATGGTCAAAAGGATTGAAGAAATAATAAAAACCGGAAAAACTCAACTTGTTGCTCAAAGGAGTGGCAATGTTTATGTAGTTGATTTGTCAAAATAGAGCCCCAGGACTGATGCCTGTCTGTTCTCAGCTGCCTCTAACAAAGAGACAGAGCTATGGCACAAAAGATTGGGGCACACAAATCTCAAGACAATCACTGCTTTGTCAAAACAGGGCCTTGTAAGAGGTGTTCCACAAAAATTGTTCACCTGTCCTGAGCATTGTGTTTCTTGTTTAAAAGGAAAACAACATAAAAGCTCATTTAAGTCCATTGAAGAGTTCAAAACAACCAAGTGCTTGCAAATGCTGCACATGGATCTTTTTGGCCCAGTAAAAGTCATAAATATTAGAAAGAAAAGATATTGTTTGGTAATTGTAGATGACTTTTCTAGGTTTACATGGACTTATTTCTTACATTCTAAAGATGAGACTGCAGGCATTCTGCAAGACTTTGTCAAACAGGTTGAAAAGCAGTTTGACTTGCTAGTAAAAGTCTTTAGGAGTGACAATGGCACAGAATTCAGAAATAGGGAGTTGGATGAGTTCTGTGTGTCAAAAAGAATTGTAAGGTAGTACAACATTCCAAGGACACCAGAACAAAATGGGGTTGTTCAGAGAAAGAACAGAACACTGATTGAGGCTGCCAGAACCATGTTTGCTGATTCAGGTTTGCCATTGACTTTCTGGGCAGAGGCTGTAAACGCTGCCTGCTATGTCCAGAACAGAGTTTTAATCAACCCCAGGCATTAAAAGACTGCCTATGAAATTCTGTATAAAATCAAACCACTGATCTCATACTTTAAAGTATTTGGCTGCCAATGTTTTATTTTAAACTTAAAAGACTCAATTTCAAAATTTGCAGCCAAAGTAGACTGTGGATATCAGTTGGGATACTCAACCACTGCTAAGGCCTACAAAGTGTTTAACACTAGGACTAAGATAGTGGAAGAGACTTTGAATGTAAAGTTCAATGAACTTTCTTCAATAAAAATCCCTGCAAATTCTGCTGAGTTATTTGATCTTGATAAATTCACCTTTGAAAATGTTTCTGTCAAGACTAACAGTGTAGGTCCATCTCAACCACCTCCATCAGACAATGGATATGAAGTGATCATTCCACAACAAAAGTTCACAACCATTGCCAGAGCAGCAAATGTTCAAAACAGCTGTCAAAGCTCAACCACTGCTACATCAACAGTTGTTGACCAAAGTAGTCCTCAAACTCCTGCTTCCACATCCTCAAACACTGTTGATAAAAATCTTCAAACAGTTGATAAAAATCAACATGTTTCCACACCAATTCCTCCACCTCCATTTCAAGACACTGTTGGATCATCAAAGTCACCAACAGTTGTTAGCTCAGATGATTCACATCTGCAGCCCTCACCCTTAAATGCCATTGTTCCATACAAAGGAGATTTGATCTTCTTGAAGTCTCATCCACCTAACCAAATCATTGGCAACATCAGTGAGAGGGTTCTCACCAGAAGTCAATCCCAAAACATCTGTTTTTTGCTGATTTTCTATCACTTCATCAACCTGTCAAGTACCAAGAGCCACTGAAAGACATAAGTTGGGTAGAAGCCATGCAAGACGAGCTCCAACATTTTAAGAGACAACAAGTATGGGAGCTTGTACCACTGCCAGAAGGTGTGAGTCCTATTGGCACAAAGTGGGTCTTCAAAAATAAAACTGATGAAAGGGGTATTGTTGTCAAGAATAAAGCAAGGCTAGTGGTTCAAGGTTTCAGATAGGAAGAGGGCATTGACTATGATTAAACTTTTTCCCCTGTAGCAAGATTGGAAGCTATCAGACTGTTCCTGGTCTTTGCTGTCAACCACAACATAAAGGTGTTTCAAATGGATATCAAATGTGCATTCCTCTATGGTAAGATTCAAGAAGAGGTATATGTTTGTCAACCTCCTGGTTTTGAGGATCCATTTAATCCAAATCATGTCTACAAACTAAATAAAGCTTTTTATGGCTTGAAACAAGCACCTAGAGCCTGGTATGAAACTCTTTCCACCTTTCTTCTCTCTATTGGCTTCACAAGAGGCAAAATTGACAAAAACTGTTTTTAAAATGGAGAGGGAAAGATCTGATGATTGTCCAGATTTATGTGGATGATATCATTTTTGGAAGCACATGTTCAAAAATGAGTGAAGAGTTCAGAAAACTCATGACAGCTGAGTTTGAGATGAGTGCAATGGGTGAACTACAATGTTTTCTTGGTCTCCAAGTAAAACAACTACAAAATGGTACTTTCATTCATCAAAGCAAATATGCTAAAGAACTTTTAAACAAATTTGAGATGAATGATTGTAAACCATGAAGTACACCCATGGCAACCACCAAGCTAGTCATGACTGATGAAAATGATGATTTGGTTGATCAAACCTTATATAAAATCATGATTGGGTCTTTATTGTACCTAACTGGATCTAGACCAAACATCATGTTTGAACCATGTGTTTATGCAAGATCCCAATAAGCCCCTAGGAAGTCTAACCTCATAGTTGTGAAAAGGATACTCAGATACATAAAAAGTGCTCCCACACTTGGTATCTGGTATCCTTCTAATGGGAATGTTAAGCTTTCAGGATTCTCAGACAGTGACTTTGCTGGATGCAACACAACAAGGAAATCCACATCAGGAGGGTGCCAATTTCTAGGTGATTGCTTAGTATCTTGGCAAAGCAAAAAACAAGCAGCTATTTCAACATCCACTACTGAGGCAGAGTATAATGCTGCTGTAAGCTGTACAGCCCAACTGTTATGGCTTCAAAATCAACTGCTGGATTTTGGTATCACTGCCTTAAAGACACCTCTCATGTTGGACAGTCAGGCAACAGAAAATATCATCAAAAATCCAGTTTCACATTCAACCACCAAATACATTGAAATCAGACATCACTTTGTGAGGGATTGCTATGAAAAAAGTTTGATTTCTCTGCATCATGTTCATACTAAAGATCAGCTGGCAGATGTGCTAACAAAGGCTTTAGACACATCCACCTTTGAAAGCTTGATCTCTAGAATTGGCATGCTTAACATGGAATAACAAGCAAAATCCTGTTTTTCTATGAATAAAAAGCATTAAAATGTTTTTAGAAAATTAAAATTCACCCTTAAAATAGTTAAAAATTAAAGTTTTCATTAATCCTAAAAGTCTGTCATAATCACTATTTTGGATTCAAACATCTGATCTGTTGAATTCTATCCACTGCTGAAAGTCAACCTCTGTTCTCTCATTTTCATTGTTAATCACTGTTCTCAAACCTCAGTGTTTTTAACCCACTGATGGCTATCCACTGATAGTAAAAAATCAGCCACTATTTTCATTTTCACCACTGTAAACCACTGATATTGATCATCAGTGGTTTCCTAAACAACTGTCATCCGTTATTCATCAGAGGTTGTCACGTGGACAGTACTTAGCCGTCAGATCTTTGTAACCGCTGCCACGTCAGCATTCACTTTTTCACTTTATAAAACCTTGATTAAAACCCCAATCAGAGATTTCACTGTCGTATCGACTTCAAAAGTTCTTTCAAAAGCAGTTTCCATCAACATCCCTCGAATCATTCATCTTCTTTCTTCTCTCGCAACTACCTTCAAATCACCATGACTCTCAATCTTAAAAATCCTCATAATTATCTGTGTACTCTTGAGAAAACAAGTCAAAACACAGATTTTCACTCTGTTATTGATGCTCTTTCTTCTTCAAAGTACAAAACTTTGTTGACTTGTAAAGCACCAATCTATCAAGAAACCCTACGCGAATTCTGGAAAAATGAAAAAGTTCAAGTTTAGGACAAAAATCCCTGGGCTATTACATCTGAAGTAGGCAAAGTTCTTATTTCCATCACACCACAAACAATCTCTGAGGTTTTTGAGATGAATGACCACACATATAGTAATTCTTTCCCTAAAAATGAGTACCAGACTGATCTGGCCGAAAGGGGGTATGAGGGACAAATGGATAAAGAAACTTTACAAAAAGGGAATTTCCCACCTCCCATGAAATTTTTATTTCATACCCTGCTCATGTGTGTTTCAAATAAAACTACAACTTTCAATGAAATCCCATTAAACATCCAATACTTGGGATATGCTATCATGGCAGAAGCTGATTTTAATTATTCTCAAAAAAAATTCAATGACATGGTTAAAAATGTTAATAATATAAAAGACAAAAAGAAACCATTTTTGCTGTTTCCTAGATTTTTAAGTTATTATCTACAAAAGAAGATACCAAAGGATAGTGCACAAGTGCTCATCCAAGGTGCTCCATGTCAAATAAACAGTCTGTCTTCTTAAACCTTTACAAGGATGTCAGAGTCAAAGGATTTAAAAACACAAACAAGGAACCTGAGCAAACTTTAGCTAAGTCCACATCTGCTCCTCAGGTTTCTGCTATTGAACCCACTGCTCCTGGTGATCACAGCAGCACAACCACTGCTGTGAAACCCCCACCAAAACCCACCAAAAAGAAAACTACCAAAAAACCCACCAACTCATCCAAAAAGGATCTTCTGGAAGATGAGATCCCAGAAGTAACTCCTGTGACAACACAAAAGTCACCAATAACCACCGCTGCTACTTCCTCACAGCAGATGGTAGAAAGATCTCAACCTGAGCCTGAAACTCCTCCTACATCCTCTCAAAAGGATCAGGTTGTATACCCAGGGACACCACATTATGAAGCTCTGGATCCACTTGAATCCATCTTCCACAGCCCTGCTCCCGGGGCAAACTCTCTTTCAACTACCATTCTCACTTCACAAATTCACCATCTTTCTTACCTCTGTTGAATGCATTGGATATGGATCAAACAAAAATCAGTTCTTCTCAACAACCTATCACTGAGAAAATACTCCAACAAGTGACTGACTCTGATTCCTCTATCATTGCTAACCCATCAACAGCTGTGGAGGTTACACTACATGAGTTACAAGTAATTCATGTCAGTAGTTCAAGTAGAGCAGCTACTACAGGTATTGAATACACTGATTTATACTTGGGCAGTAGTTTCATCAGTAAGTCTCCCTTGAAGGCAACCATTTCTGATGCTATCAAAGTTACCACTGGTGTGTTTATATCACACCCCGACCACGTAAAACATCAAATCGTGGCGGAAACGTCAGTGAGTGTTGTAACAGAATTATTGTTCCACAACCATGGTAATTAAAAGTTATGTTTTATTCATCAAACAAAGAGTTACATTGTCTTCATTATTCTCAAAAAATGTTAATAATATAAAAGACAAAAAGAAACCATTTTTGCTGTTTCCTAGATTTTTAAGTTATTATCTACAAAAGAAGATACCAAAGGATAGTGCACAAGTGCTCATCCAAGGTGCTCCATGTCAAATAAACAGTCTGTCTTCTTAAACCTTTACAAGGATGTCAGAGTCAAAGGATTTAAAAACACAAACAAGGAACCTGAGCAAACTTTAGCTGAGTCCACATCTGCTCCTCAGGTTTCTGCTATTGAGCCCACTGCTCCTGGTGATCACAGCAGCACAACCACTGCTGTGAAACCCCCACCAAAACCCACCAAAAAGAAAACTACCAAAAAACCCACCAACTCATCCAAAAAGGATCTTCTGGAAGATGAGATCCCAGAAGTAACTCCTGTGACAACACAAAAGTCACCAATAACCACCGCTGCTACTTCCTCACAGCAGATGGTAGAAAGATCTCAACCTGAGCCTGAAACTCCTCCTACATCCTCTCAAAAGGATCAGGTTATATACCCAGGGCACCACATTATGAAGCTCTGGATCCACTTGAATCCATCTTCCACAGCCCTGCTCCCGGGGCAAACTCTCTTTCAACTACCATTCTCACTTCACAAATTCCACCATCTTTCTTACCTCTGTTGAATGCATTGGATATGGATCAAACAAAAATCAGTTCTTCTCAACAACCTATCACTGAGAAAATACTCCAACAAGTGACTGACTCTGATTCCTCTATCATTGCTAACCCATCAACAACTGTGGAGGTTACACTACATGAGTTACAAGTAATTCATGTCAGTAGTTCAAGTAGAGCAGCTACTACAGGTATTGAATCCACTGATTTATACTTGGGCAGTAGTTTCATCAGTAAGTCTCCCTTGAAGGCAACCATTTCTGATGCTATCAAAGTTACCACTGGTGTGTTTATGTCACACCTCGACCACGTAAAACATCAAATCGTGGCGGAAACGTCGGGGAGTGTTGTAACAGAATTATTGTTCCACAGCCATGGTAATTAAAAGTTATGTTTTATTCATCAAACAAAGAGTTACATTGTCTTAATTATTCTCAAAAAATGTTAATAATCTAAAAGACAAAAAGAAACCATTTTTGCTGTTTCCTAGATTTTTAAGTTATTATCTACAAAAGAAGATACCAAAGGATAGTGCACAAGTGCTCATCCAAGGTGCTCCATGTCAAATAAACAGTCTGTCTTCTTAAACCTTTACAAGGATGTCAGAGTCAAAGGATTTAAAAACACAAACAAGGAACCTGAGCAAACTTTAGCTGAGTCCACATCTGCTCCTCAGGTTTCTGCTATTGAGCCCACTGCTCCTGGTGATCACAGCAGCACAACCACTGCTGTGAAACCCCCACCAAAACCCACCAAAAAGAAAACTACCAAAAAACCCACCAACTCATCCAAAAAGGATCTTCTGGAAGATGAGATCCCAGAAGTAACTCCTGTGACAACACAAAAGTCACCAATAACCACCGCTGCTACTTCCTCACAGCAGATGGTAGAAAGATCTCAACCTGAGCCTGAAACTCCTCCTACATCCTCTCAAAAGGATCAGGTTGTATACCCAGGGACACCACATTATGAAGCTCTGGATCCACTTGAATCCATCTTCCACAGCCCTGCTCCCGGGGCAAACTCTCTTTCAACTACCATTCTCACTTCACAAATTCCACCATCTTTCTTACCTCTGTTGAATGCATTGGATATGGATCAAACAAAAATCAGTTCTTCTCAACAACCTATCACTGAGAAAATACTCCAACAAGTGACTGACTCTGATTCCTCTATCATTGCTAACCCATCAACAACTGTGGAGGTTACACTACATGAGTTACAAGTAATTCATGTCAGTAGTTCAAGTAGAGCAGCTACTACAGGTATTGAATCCACTGATTTATACTTGGGCAGTAGTTTCATCAGTAAGTCTCCCTTGAAGGCAACCATTTCTGATGCTATCAAAGTTACCACCGGTGTGTTTATGTCACACCCCGACCACGTAAAACATCAAATCATGGCGGAAACGTCGGAGAGTGTTGTAACAGAATTATTGTTCCACAACCATGGTAATTAAAAGTTATGTTTTATTCATCAAACAAAGAGTTACATTGTCTTAATTATTCTCAAAAAATGTTAATAATATAAAAGACAAAAAGAAACCATTTTTGCTGTTTCCTAGATTTTTAAGTTATTATCTACAAAAGAAGATACCAAAGGATAGTGCACAAGTGCTCATCTAAGGTGCTCCATGTCAAATAAACAGTCTGTCTTCTTAAACCTTTACAAGGATGTCAGAGTCAAAGGATTTAAAAACACAAACAAGGAACCTGAGCAAACTTTAGCTGAGTCCACATCTGCTCCTCAGGTTTCTGCTATTGAGCCCACTGCTCCTGGTGATCACAGCAGCACAACCACTGCTGTGAAACCCCCACCAAAACCCACCAAAAAGAAAACTACCAAAAAACCCACCAACTCATCCAAAAAGGATCTTCTGGAAGATGAGATCCCAGAAGTAACTCCTGTGACAACACAAAAGTCACCAATAACCACCGCTGCTACTTCCTCACATCAGATGGTAGAAATATCTCAACCTGAGCCTGAAACTCCTCCTACATCCTCTCAAAAGGATCAGGTTATATACCCAGGGACACCACATTATGAAGCTCTGGATCCACTTGAATCCATCTTCCACAGCCCTGCTCCCGGGGCAAACTCTCTTTCAACTACCATTCTCACTTCACAAATTCCACCATCTTTCTTACCTCTGTTGAATGCATTGGATATGGATCAAACAAAAATCAGTTCTTCTCAACAACCTATCACTGAGAAAATACTCCAACAAGTGACTGACTCCGATTCCACTATCATTGCTAACCCATCAACAGCTGTGGAGGTTACACTACATGAGTTACAAGTAATTCATGTCAGTAGTTCAAGTAGAGCAGCTACTACAGGTATTGAATCCACTGATTTATACTTGGGCAGTAGTTTCATCAGTAAGTCTCCCATGAAGGCAACCATTTCTGATGCTATCAAAGTTACCACTGGTGTGTTTATGTCACACCTCGACCACGTAAAACATCAAATCGTGGCGGAAACTTCGGGGAGTGTTGTAACAGAATTATTGTTCCACAACCATGGTAATTAAAAGTTATGTTTTATTCATCAAACAAAGAGTTACATTGTCTTAATTATTCTCAAAAAATGTTAATATTATAAAAGACAAAAAGAAACCATTTTTGCTGTTTCCTAGATTTTTAAGTTATTATCTACAAAAGAAGATACCAAAGGATAGTGCACAAGTGCTCATCCAAGGTGCTCCATGTCAAATAAACAGTCTGTCTTCTTAAACCTTTATAAGGATGTCAGAGTCAAAGGATTTAAAAACACAAACAAGGAACCTGAGCAAACTTTAGCTGAGTCCACATCTGCTCCTCAGGTTTCTGCTATTGAGCCCACTGCTCCTGGTGATCACAGCAGCACAACCACTGCTGTGAAACCCCCACCAAAACCCACCAAAAAGAAAACTACCAAAAAACCCACCAACTCATCCAAATAGGATCTTCTGGAAGATGAGATCCCAGAAGTAACTCCTGTGACAACACAAAAGTCACCAATAACCACCGTTGCTACTTCCTCACAGCAGATGGTAGAAAGATCACAACCTGAGCCTGAAACTCCTCCTACATCCTCTCAAAAGGATCAGGTTATATACCCAGGGACACCACATTATGAAGCTCTGGATCCACTTGAATCCATCTTCCACAGCCCTGCTCCCGGGGCAAACTCTCTTTCAACTACCATTCTCACTTCACAAATTCCACCATCTTTCTTACCTCTGTTGAATGCATTGGATATGGATCAAACAAAAATCAGTTCTTCTCAACAACCTATCACTGAGAAAATACTCCAACAAGTGACTGACTCTGATTCCTCTATCATTGCTAACCCATCAACAACTGTGGAGGTTACACTACATGAGTTACAAGTAATTCATGTCAGTAGTTCAAGTAGAGCAGCTACTACAGGTATTGAATCCACTGATTTATACTTGGGCAGTAGTTTCATCAGTAAGTCTCCCTTGAAGGCAACCATTTCTGATGCTATCAAAGTTACCACTGGTGTGTTTATGTCACACCCCGACCACGTAAAACATCAAATCGTGGCGGAAACGTCGGGGAGTGTTGTAACAGAATTATTGTTCCACAACCATGGTAATTAAAAGTTATGTTTTATTCATCAAACAAAGAGTTACATTGTCTTAAAATAACTGAAACAAAGAGTTCATCACATAATTAAACTAGTTCCATCTTTATTTTAAGTCTCTAAGGCACAGGTCCGCCCTAGTGTGTCACGAACATCCAAAGCAACAGCTCCTGAAAACACATGTGAAAATAGGTACGTCAGCATAAAAATGCCTGTGAGATACATAGGTTTTATGAAAATAGGATTCATGACTTGAGTTTAAAGAAATGTTTAATAAAAGTTAGTCATGAACCTTGTAAATTGTTTTGTTAACCAAAGTCTTGTGAAAAATATATTGTTTGTGTAAAATGTATAAGTCCAAATTGAATGATCTAAATAACACTACGACATGTAGTACAATACAAGCACTTATATATAGGAAGTACCAGCGGCGTATCCACCATGCTTGTATCATACTACACACTTCTCGTTACTTAAGTCACTTAAACAAACCACCAATGTATAAAGTCCATGTTTGAATCAATTGTCAAAGAGTCCTTGCATAAACCGTGTCAAATGTTAAAAGTCCAAATGTAGTCAAGTAATGTGTAACAAATGTTATGTATGGTAAGTAAAGTGTAGTCACATAAACCAAATGTAAAAATGTACAAAACAAGGTATTTTGAATATATCATAAAGTTATGTTTTGTAAAGTAAATGCATGTTTTACTGATACAAACACTTATGTGGTAAGTTACGCATACATTCAAGCATTGACACAGACGGATAACCCTAAGTCAAGGTTATCAAAGTAAAATGTTTTCAGATTCAGTCATTCCTTACACCCAAACAAACCTAGGATGTCAGGGACGGGATTTGTCAAGTCCTATGGTACCATTACTTACTACCGAGCGGCGTAGCTAATGTTAATGAATGTAATTTAGTCCTGTTTGTATAAACCAAATGTTATACCAAATGTAAACATGTTATATAACAACAATGTACTAAGTATGCTAAGTTAACATACAAAGCAAAATAATGTAATGAAATCATGTACTAATAGTGTACTAATGAACATAACAAGTATATGATATAAAAACATGGAAAAGCATGAAAATAACAAGTAGGCACATGTGTTTCACCCCCAAAATGTTTGAAAAACGGTAAAAGAGAGGTTTATGTACTCACCTTTGGGTGCGTTTTTATATGTTAACAAAATCCCACAATTTGTTTATTCGTCCTAAATTAAATAAGAATGATTAAATAATCAAAACTCACAAAAAATACATGAGTTTCTCTGATACTTGGAATTTTCACATAACTTTGAGATTTCTCGAAAAGTTATTATTTTTGATTATTTTGGTGTATTTGTATATATGTACTCGAGCGTAACACACCTAATCTTGTCAACACTAACACATGACCATACACATATTGTAAAACACATAGCACATTGTACCACACAAAATAACCCATGAACAACCTATTCTAGTGTATGTCGAAAAACACTTATTTTTGCGATTCGGTAACATTTTTGGGCGTCGGAAGTCACGTATGACTAACCAAACACCAAGTAAACTTAATATAAGTTAAAATACTTATTTTTATACCAAATATATCAGTTTGGTTACTGATCTAAAACAGTTTTATAAAAGTCCTCCGAAAAGGCGATTTTTAACCGTTTTACCGCATAGTTTTGCATCAAACGTTACCCGAACCATCCGAAATCGAAACGACTTGAAATTTTTACATAACCCATGTTGTTTACTGAAAAAAATAATGGTTATACTCATGATAGTGCAGGTCTTAAATAAAGCACATAAATCATGCAAATTTCACACAATTTACCACTTTTTAAGCTATATGTACAACATGCAAAGCTATCAAACCTATGTCAAAGTTTCATGCCATTAAAATACATCAAAAAATGTTATTTTTAGTGTTTGTAACCTGATCTAAAATAGTTTTGTCATATAACCATTTTTCGTCATCTCTTGAGCTTTAAATCAACATATTTTCATATGTACAAGTGCCTAAAGCATACTTATCATAACATCATCATTTTATGTTAATCTAAATGCATCAAATATGTGATATATTCAGACGTATTTTCTGATGTAATTTATATTTAACATATCATACATAAATCACCAAATACTTGCATTTTTTACCACCATTCTAGAACATGTAACAACATAAACAAGTACTTAACAAGATAACAAACTTCAAAACTCATATACACACATACATATGTACGGTTATACATACATATATGTACATCACCATTTTTACTTGTATCATGACTCATTTCATTTTAGAATTCAAGTTTAGTGAAAATCCCAAGATTCAAGAGAAACTTCAATCATCAAGAACCCCCAAGAATTAAAAGTATGATTTAAACATAATGTTATACCTTCAAGATTCAAGTAGGTTGTAGGATGAGATTTTGATGATAGGAAGCTTGTAATCACTTGACAACACCTTGGGAACACCTTTAGATCCTCACACTAACTTGAAGTTTACTAGAAATGGTGTTGAACGTTGAAGAACAAAGCTTGAAGGTTTGAAGAAGATGAAGATGGAGGAGAGAGAGAGAGATGGGGTTACGGTTTTGGAGAAGGAGAGAGGAGGAGGTTGCTTGATTTTGTTTGGATCTTGAAAGATATAGAAGGATTATGAAGATATGAAGGAGATATGGAGAGATTTGAAAGATACATGAAGCTAGCATGCACTAACATGTGTCAAGTGGAAGGAAGAGAAGGGCACTTGTTCTTACATACATATGTACACGAAATGTATATATATATTTACACAAAATTACACATAAATGATTCATGTAGTTTAAAAACAGGTGTTTAACTGGATACCGGGTATTTTATCTAGCGTTTAAATCCCGGTTTATGGTGTTCTAAATTATTTTTATTATTCTATAAAAATAAACTCGCCAAAATATTACTAAAATAAATTTCAGTTGCCAGGACTGGCTGCGTTGTCAGCGTTTTGCAGTAGAAGCACGGTGTCGCGCAGAAACACGCGGTACGCGCTTTAAACTTGAAAAATAACGTTTTTAAGCGTTTTAATTTATTCTTCAACACGGACCTGATTAAAAATAAAATTTTAATCATAACAGAATATTTTTGGGATTTAAATATTACCCGGGCGGTCACCAACGTTAGTTTTGCAGTTTTGTTGTAAATAGTTATTTAGTTCAAATAAACATGTTTTTGCCATACCGAATCCTTCGAAACTTATTTCTAAGTTATGTAAAGGATATTTAGGGTATGTTTGGCACAGTTCCGGAGTGTACGTCACGTTAAAATGATTGCGTTTATGCACCAGGTTGCGTATGACCTCTTAGAAAGTGATTTAAAGCTTGAGAACGGAATCGAACCTAATTGTAAAGTCATCAATCACAATAACACATATAATAACACCAAAGCACGTTGTTTTATTGATAATCCACATTGTTTTACATTATACGATGTTTACAGAACACAGTTGTCACAGTCTCCCCTACTTTAGGAAATTTCGTCCCGAAATTTTTATTTAGAGGAAACTTGTGAAAACAAATGCGGATATTTTACCTTCATCTGGTCCTTACGTTCCCAAGTAAACTCGGGGCCACGTTTGGATTCCTAGCGAACCTTGACCAAATAAATTCGTTTGTTCTTCAACTGTCTGAATGTACGGTCCACTATCTCCAAAGGTTTCTCGATAAAGTGCAGTGTTTTATCAACACGAATTTCGTCAAGCGGTATGTGGAGGTTCTCGTTAGCTAAGCACTTCTTGAGATTGGACACGTGGAAGGTTGGATGAACATTTCCAAGTTCAGGAGGTAACTCGAGTCTGTAGGCTACCTTACCGATTCTTTCGACGATCTTGAATGGTCCAACGTATCTAGGTGAAAGTTTTCCTTTCTTTCCAAATCTGATCACTCCTTTCCAAGGTGAGACCTTAAGTAATACACGATCACCGACTTGAAATTCCAAGGGCTTGCGTCGTTGGTCCGCGTAACTCTTTTGACGGCTTCGAGCTGTCTGAAGGTTATCACGAACTTTCTTAACCTTATCATGTGTTTCTAGAATGAGGTCAGGTCCAGTAAGTTGAGCCTCACCTATCTCATTCCAGCAGACTGGTGAACGACATTTTCGACCATAGAGAGCCTCGAAATGAGCCATGTTGATGCTGGAGTGATAACTGTTGTTGTAGGAGAATTCAATCAATGGAAGATGTGAATCCCAACTACCGCCAAAATCGATCACACAAGCTCTAAGAATATCCTCCAAAGTCTGGATTGTTCTTTCAGTTTGGCCATCTGTTTATGGATGATAAGCTGTGCTCAGATTAAGTTGGGTCCCTATAGCAGATTGCATGGTTCTCCAAAAGCGAGAAGAGAAGCGAGCATCTTTGTCAGAAATAATGTTCAAAGGAACACCATGTCGAGATACGATTTCATCCACATAGATTTTAGCCAGCCTTTCAGCAGAAAAATCCTCACATATTGGCAAGAAATGTGCTGACTTAGTAAGACGATCAACAACTACCCAGATGGCATCAAGACCTTTCTTAGTGCGCGGAAGTTTGGTAATAAGATCCATTGCAATGATTTCCCATTTCCAAACTGGAATCTCTGGTTGCTCCAAAAGACCAGAAGGATGTTGGTGTTCAGCCTTGACCTTAAGACAAGTAAGGCATTTTGAAACATACAAGGCAATGTCTTTCTTCATACCGGGCCACCAATACCGAGTACGAAGATCCTTATACATCTTATCTGAGCCAGGATGAATAGAATAACGAGACTTATGAGCTTCATCCATAAGCAAAGTGCGGAGATCATCTATGCTTGGGACCCACAAACGGTCCATGAAATAATACGATCCATCGTCCTTCAGTTCAAGATCAGGCTTAATGTGATAGGGTAATTCCTTACCCATCAAGTCTTGTGAAACACAAGCATGTTGAGCCTGAGAGATGCGGGCTTGAATATCAGATTGAGCTTGAATATCAGTTTGAACACGAACACAATGAAGCTTGACACGTTCTTTACGACTCAAAGCATCAGCTACGACATTCGCCTTACCAGGATGGTAGCGAATTTCGCAATCATAGTCGTTTAGAAGTTCAACCCAACGTCGTTGCCTCATGTTGAGTTCTTTCTGATTAAAGATATGCTGAAGACTTTTGTGGTCAGTAAAAACCACACATTTAGTACCATACAAATAGTGTCTCCAGATCTTAAGAGCGAAGACAACTGCACCCAACTCAAGATCATGAGTGGTGTAGTTCTTCTCATGCACCTTCAATTGTCTTGATGCGTAGGCTATAACTTTGTTCCTTTGCATCAGAACACAGCCAAGACCCAATTTAGATGCATCGCAATAAACGACGAAATCATCATTGCCTTCGGGCAAAGATAGGATAGGCGCATCACAAAGCTTCTGCTTCAAGGTCTGAAATGCTTCTTCTTGTTTAGAACCCCATTCAAAGGGCTTATTCTTCTGTGTTAGAGCAGTTAGGGGAACTGCAATCTTTGAGAAATTTTCGATGAAGCGGCGGTAATAACCCGCGAGACCAAGAAAAGAACGAACCTCAGTAGGAGTAGTAGGCTTATCCCAATCCTTAATCGCACTGATCTTGGAGGGATCCACATGATTACCTTGTTCGTTGACAATATGCCCTAAAAATTGAACTTCCTTAAGCCAAAATTCACACTTGGAGAACTTGGCGAAAAGTTGCTCTTTCTTTAGGAGTTCCAGAGTAAGACGCAGCTGTTGCTCATGATCAGCTTGCGTCTTAGAGTATATCAAGATGTCATCAATAAAAACGATGATGAACTTATCTAAATAAGGCTTACAAACCCTATTCATCAAGTCCATAAAAACATCAGAAGCATTAGTCAAACCGAAAGGCATAACTGTGAACTTATAATGCCCATATCGAGCGCGGAAGGCAGTCTTGGGAATATCTTCTTCATGCACACGAAGTTGATGATACCCAGAAAGAAGACCATTCTTCGAAAAATAAGAAGCACCCTGTAACTGGTCAAAGAGATCATCGATGCGAGGTAGGGGATATCGATTCTTGATGGTAAGCTTGTTCAGCTCACGATAATCGATGCACATCCTAAAGGATCCATCCTTCTTCTTGACAAAAAGAACGGGAGCACCCCAAGGTGAAAAACTAGGACGAATAAAACCTTTGTCAGATAGCTCCTGAAGCTGCTTAGACAACTCTTGCATCTCAGACGGTGCAAGACGATATGGGGCTCTGGAAATGGGATTTGCACCAGGTACGAGATCAATACGGAACTCGACTTGGCGTGCTAGGGGTAGACCAGGTAACTCTTCAGGAAACAACTCCGGGAAATCCCGAACAACAGGAATATCTTGAATAGTCTTACCTTTGCCTTTATCTGCTGTAACATGTGCCAAGAAGGCCACATAATTCTTTCGCAGATACTTCCAAGCTTGAGTACAAGACATGAGCTTAAGACTACTAGCAGGTTTCTCGCCACGAACCTGTAGGATCTCACCTGACGAAAGCGGCACCCGAACAATCTTCTCAAAACAAACTACCTCCGCGTGATGCTTGGCTAACCAATCCATACCAACAATAATGTCTAAGCTTCCAATTTGCATGGGCGTGAGGTCAATAGGAAAAAGATGGTCGTTAAGGTTCAATTGGCAATTGCGAAGAACAGAATCAAGAACAACGGGATTACCACTCGCAACTTCTACTGTCAAAGGCTTACCTAGTTTCGTTCTAGACACACGAAGCAATGGCTCAAAAGATAACAACACAAAACTCTTATCGGCACCAGAATCAAAAAGAACAGATGCGGGTTAATTATTAACAAAGAACGTACCGTTAACCACTTCATTGTCTGCTTGCGCCTCTTGTGCATTCATGTTGAAGACTCGGCCTCGAGCCTGAGCTGGATTCGCATTCACCAATCTTGGACATTGATTACGGTAGTGGGTCAGATCCCCACAGTTATAACAAGAACCTGGTGGGTAGTGAGGTCGTGCATCTTGACCTTGTTGTTGAGCAAGAGGTTGAGCAACTTGTTGAGCCGGGTTCTGAGCTGCCCGATTCTGATTAGCAGGAATGCGGCATGTAGTAGCAAGATGACCAGGTCTTCCACAGTTGGTACATTGGTGACACGGGAGGTGTGGCTAATGATGGCCGTGACACCTGTTGCACAAAGGTGCATTGCCCAGATAAGGTTTCCTGGCTAGTGGTTGCGCAGGCTGATTTGGTGCAGCTTAAGCCTATGCAGTAACGACGTAGTTTTGGGAAGCCTTTTGCTTCCTAGAATCCTTCGAGGAACTAGAATCCTTACCCTACTTGTTTTTACCTTTCTTGCTATCCTCTTTGTCAGACACCAGCTTCTTACCTTTCTCGCCCTTTCTGTGCAACTTACCCTTCCGAATCTGCGACTCAGTCAATGTCGCTGCTAACTCGATCGCCTGACGGACTGTGATAGGGTTACTACCAGTAACGATGTCTTGCACTGAGTCAGGTAGACCATCGATGTACCTTTCGATAGCCTTATCGAGTAGGGTAACCATTGTTGGGCATAACAAGCTCAGCTCCTCATACCTATCAGTATACGCCCGGTGCTCGCCACTATCCTGTTTCAAGTCATCAAACTTCCTTTCTAAAGCTCGCAGTTCATGACGAGGGCAAAACTCCCTCATCATAAGAGTTCTAAGTTCAGCCCATGTTTGTGCTAAAGCAACCTCAGCACCATGGTCTCTCATAACCCCGTTCCACCATGTAAGAGCCCTCTTCTGAAACACACTGGAAGCAAACTCGACTTTACGATTATCAGGACACTGAACATGACGGAAAGTATTCTCAATGCTCTCGAACCATTGAAGAAGCCCAGTTGCTCCCTCAGAACCACTAAACTTGAGGGGTTTAGCCGAATTAAAACTCTTGAAATTGCATGGAGCATTATTGTTGTTGTTGGCTTGGTTCCATTGAGCAATAAGATTTGGGAACGCAGCAGCCATTTGTTGTGCGATGATTTCTGCTTTTTCAGCATTTGGTAGCGGATTTTCGCGTCGAGGAGGCATTCTAAAAAGGAAACATGAAAGGAACGAGTGAGATGATTAGATGAAAAGAATGAGATGAAACAAAAATCGACAAAAGCAAAGATGGTGGTCATTTGTCCGCATCACATAGCAAACAAACGACACACAGTGACTAATCAAAGTAAATGGGTTAAAAATAATGCATCACGAAGACATGCTCGCCTATAAGTGAACACTCACCCCAAGAGTTCCCAGGTAAGAGTGACTGGTCCGATTATGTGGATTTGTACGAACACTCTAGCCTTAGACAGAAAACCCAGGGTACAGGCATCTTCCAGTTTGCATGTTCACACTATTTAGAACCCAAAACTTTGATGAGATTTTGAAAACTTGGAAGGTTTAAGAGATTGAGGATTCATTTTGGCTTTGTGCCTTCCATTATGTTTTGTTTTTGGTAATCACTTAAGGATAGGTGAAGTGCATGTTTTAAAATCTAAACACAAGACAACTTGTGTTGGGATCCTAGAAAGGTTATAGTCTAGGTCGAAGCATTACTAATAACCTAATTCCCTATAACCATTGGCTCTGATACCAACTCTTCTGTCACACCCCGACCACGTAAAACATCAAATCGTGGCGGAAACGTCGGGGAGTGTTGAAACAAAATTATTGTTCCAGAACCATGGTAATTAAAAGTTATGTTTTATTCATCAAACAAAGAGTTACATTGTCTTAAAATAACTGAAACGAAGAGTTCATCACATATTTAAACTAGTTCCATCTTTATTTTAAGTCTCTAAGGCACAGGTCCGCCCTAGTGTGTCACGAACATCCTAAGCAACAGCTCCTGAAAACAAATGTGAAAATAGGTACGTCAACATAAAAATGCCTGTGAGATACATAGGTTTTATGAAAATAAGATTCATGACTTGAGTTTAAAGAAATGTTTAATAAAAGTTAGTCATCAACCTTGTAAATTGTTTTGTTAACCAAAGTCTTGTGAAAAATATATAGTTTGTGTAAAATGTATAAGTCCAAATTGAATGATCTAAATAACGCTACGACATGTAGTACAATACAAGCACTTATATATAGGAAGTACCAGCGGCGTATCCACCATGCTTGTATCATACTACACACATCTCGTTACTTAAGTCACTTAAACAAACCACCAATGTATAAAGTCCATGTTTGAATCAATTGTCAAAGAGTCCTTGCATAAACCGTGTCAAATGTTAAAAGTCCAAATGTAGTCAAGTAATGTGTAACAAATGTTATGTGTGGTAAGTAAAGTGTAGTCACATAAACCAAATGTAAAAATGTACAAAACAAGGTATTTTGAATATATCAAAAAGTTATGTTTTGTAAAGTAAATGCATGTTTTACTGATACAAACACTTATGTGGTAAGTTAACGCATACATTCAAGCCTTGAGACAGACGGATAACCCTAAGTCAAGGTTATCAAAGTAAAATGTTTTCGAATTCAGTCATTCCTTACTACCGAGCGGCGTAGCTAATGTTAATGAATGTAATTTAGTCCCGTTTGTACAAACCAAATGTTATACTAAATGTAAACATGTTATATGACAACAATGTACTAAGTATGCTAAGTTAACATACAAAGCAAAATAATGTAATGAAATCATGTACTAATAGTGTACTAATGAACATAACAAGTATATGATATAAAAACATGAAAATAACAAGTAGGCACATGTGTTTCACCCCAAAATGTTTGAAAAACGGTAAAAGAGGGGTTTATGTACTCTTAACAAAATCCCACAATTTTTTTATTCGTCCTAAATTAAATAAGAATGATTAAATAATCAAAACTCACAAAAAATACATGAGTTTCTCCGATACTTGGAATTTTCACATAACTTTGAGATTTCTCGAAAAGTTATTATTTTTGATTATTTTGGTGTATTTGTATATATGTACTCGAGCGTAACACACCTAATCTTGTCAACACTAACACATGACCATACACATACTGTAAAACACATAGCACATTGTAACACATAAAATAACCCATGAACAACCCATTCTAGTGTATGTCGAAAAACACTTATTTTTGCGATTCGGTAACATTTTTGGGCGTCGGAAGTCACATATGACTAACCAAACACCAAGTAAACTTAATATAAGTTAAAATACTTATTTTTATACCAAATATATCAGTTTGGTTACTGATCTAAAACAGTTTTGTAAAAGTCCTCCGAAAAGGCGATTTTTAACCGTTTTACCGCATAGTTTTGCATCAAACGTTACCCGAACCATCCGAAATCGAAACGACTTGAAATTTTGAAACAACCCATGTTATTTACTGAACAAAATAATGGTTATACACATGATAGTGCAGGTCTTAAATAAAGCACATAAATCATGCAAATTTCACATAATTTACCACTTTTTAAGCTATATGTACAACATGCAAAGCTATCAAACCTATGTCAAAGTTTCATGCCATTAAAATACATCAAAAAATGTTATTTTTAGTTTTTGTAACCTGATCTAAAAATTTTTTGTCATATAGCCATTTTTCATCATCTCTTGAGCTTTAAATCAACATATTTTCATATGTACAAGTGCCTAAAGCATACTTATCACAACATCATCATTTTATGTTAAACTAAATGCATCAAATATGTGATATATTCAGATGTATTTGTTGATGTAATTTATATTTAACATATCATACATAAATCACCAAATACTTGCATTTTTTACCACCATTCTAGAACATGTAACAACATAAACAAGTACTTAACAAGATAACAAACTTCAAAACTCATATACACACATACATATGTATGGTTATACATACATATATGTACATCACCATTTTTACTTGTATCATAACCCATTTCATTTTAGATTTCAAGTTTAGTGAAATCACAAGATTCAAGAGAAACTTCAATCATCAAGAACAACCAAGAATCAAAAGTATGATTTAAACATAATGTTATACCTTCAAGATTCAAGTAGGTTGTAGGATGAGATTTTGATGATAGGAAGCTTGTAATCACTTGGCAACACCTTTAGATCCTCACACTAACTTGAAGTTTACTAGAAATGGTGTTGAACTTTGAAGAACAAAGCTTGAAGGTTTGAAGAAGATGAAGATGGAGGAGAGAGAGAGAGATGGGGGTACGGTTTTGGAGAAGGAGAGAGGAGGAGGTTGCTTGATTTTGTTTGGATCTTGAAAGATATAGAAGGATTATGAAGATATGAAGGAGATATGGAGAGATTTGAAAGATACATGAAGCTAGCATGCACTAACATGTGTCAAGTGGAAGGAAGAGAAGGGCACTTGTTCTTACATACATATATACACGTAATGTATATATATATTTACATAAAATGACACATAAATGATTCATGTAGTTTAAAGACAGGTGTTTAACTGGATACCGGGTATTTTATCTAGCGTTTAAATCCCGGTTATGGCGTTCTAAATTATTTTTATTATTCTATAAAAATAAACTCGCCAAAATATTACTGAAATAAATTTCAGTTGCCAGGACTGGCTGCGTTGTCAGCGTTTTGCAGTAGAAGCACTGTGTCGCGCAGAAACACGCGGTACGCGCTTTAAACTTGAAAAATAACGTTTTTAAGCGTTTTAATTTATTCTTCAACACGGACCTGATTAAAAATAAAATTTTAATCATAACAGAATATTTTTGGGATTTAAATATTACCCGGGCGGTCACCAACGTTAGTTTCGCAATTTTGTCGTAAATAGTTCTTTAGTTCAAATAAACATGTTTTTGCCATACCGAATCCTTCGAAACTTATTTCTAAGTTATGTAAAGGATATTTAGGGTATGTTTGACTTACATCACAGTTCCAGAGTGTACGTCACATTAAACTGATTGCGTTTATGCACCAGTTTGCGTATGAGCTCCTAGAAAGTGATTTAAAGCTTGAGATCGGAATCGAATCTAATTGTAAAGTCATCAATCACAATAACACATATAATAACACCAAAGCACATTGTTTTATTGATAATCCACATTGTTTTACATTATACGATGATTACAGAACACAGTTGTCACTGTTTAAATTACCCATTGGTGTGTTAAACAAGATAGTTAATGAAAAGGGAAGTCCCAGTACCAAGAAAAAGGGGCATCAGTCGATGAACCAATGGAAACTTCTTCTAGTCCAACTGCTAATACAAGCACTGCTAGTGGGAAATCAGATGATCCCATTAATTTGGGTGATAGTTTAAAATACAGAGAACTGACGAAGAGAGTAGAAAAACTTGAAACATCTGTTGCAGATATAAAAAATATGCTGCAACAGTTGTTACAATCTCAAAAAGCTCCATCCACTGCTTCAACATCTGCCCCATCCCCCACTGAGCTATGGCAGCTTTTCCAACCTATGCTTCATCAACAAAGGCGGTATGCTGATCAACAACATGAAATTCAGTTACAGATATTCAGAAATATGATGGAAGCTAGGTATAAAGATACTCAAGCTGATATAAAGGCCATCAAAGCTCATCTGCTCCAAACCACTGGCACTTCTCCTCCTATAATTGTTTATGTGGAAAACCTTGATGATGCCAAAAAGGGAGAGAAAGGAAAAGAAGGTTTGTATCTACCACCAGATCCAATGGCTAAACCATTTGTGGAGATTCCTAAGCCAGATGGTTCAAAGAAGGTTGATGTGACTCTCAATGCCTTTGCTGAAGAAAAAGCAAAGAGAAAATGGAAACAAAGGGTGATAAAAGATTTGCAGAGGAGAAGAAAGTTTTTATGGCAAAGGAAGTGCAGGGTACTTCAAACAGAAGAAAGACCATCAGAAAGGTTAGCCAACCCAAAACCATACCATCCAAAACCACTAAACAAACCTCTGAAATCCCCAAAAGTTCCTCACCTCAAACCTCCAGGCCAACAAATGTTAAGACACCTGTTGTATCAACAATTATTGATACATCAGTGGTTTCAACAAATGTTGTTTCAACCACTACCCTTATCACCTTACCAATCACCACTCAATCCACCAACACACCTACAAATACACCTCCAACAACTCCAAAAATCAATAGAAGAAGAATAACAAATGTCATACTTGAAGATGACAATGTACCTTCTCCAATTCCAATTTCTTCACAACCTCTGATCCTATCAACTATCCGAAAACCTACTTCATGTGCTTTAATCCTATCCCCTGACCCAAACACTGCCTTGGTTCCCTTGGGAATAAAGTATCCTCTGGATCTTCCAGCAGTCAGAGAGGAGATCAAATCCTTTTATTCTGAAGATGATCCTGAAAAGAGGAACCTTCCATCTCTCTATGGTTATCCCTTGCAAAGAAACATAGAAGAGTATTCAATTGAAGGCCAAACAAGCAGAGGATATATCAAGAAGAGACACAAAAGGAAAGTCTGATAAAGAAATCCAAAGGAATCTGCAATATCTGGTCACCTAAGTCAGAACATTAGAGAAGTTTTCAAAAGACCTTTGTCAGAAGCTATCAGAGAAAGATGATGAAAGCTTGAAACAAGACTACATTGAGCACATCATGATGAGTAAGAAATACAAGGTAGAAAGGTATCAATTCAAGGACTGGACCATTACTGAACTCAAGCTGGAGAATGCAAGAATACAGAAAATGCTTGAAGACAAAACAAAACAAAACAAAACAAAACAAACCCCTCCAGTTTGGTCTCAGTACAAAAAGAATATACCTGAAAAGGCATTGAAGCTGAAAAGAATGAAGGAAGAGCTGATAACTGCAAATTATGGCTCAAGGAATCAAGTCACTAGATGGACAGAGGTGAAAGTGGTAGAAACCTACTAAAGGTTGGAAGAAAGAAGAAAGAAGGATCACACTGCTCCCAAAAAGCCAGATTATCCTGAAGCAGTGGTTCCAGCCAAACAGACCCTACCAACCAAAAGATCTGCTACAACCACTGCCTCATCTGCTATTGTTGTCTATCAAAGAAAAAGGCAAAAACAGATGAGTGCAGAAGAAGAGGCACTTGGAGAATCAGAAATATTTAAATTGGTTGTCAAGTAGATGTTGGTAGAAAATCCAGAATCAACAAAGCTACAAGAAATAGCTAAAGGATTCATGGGTAGACCTTTATCTCCCAACTCATCAAAAATAAATCCTCTCCCAAGAAACCCACCAGACTCAAAAATACTAAAGTGGAAGTCTGATCAAAAGACCCACGTATTGACACTGCTCAAGTCTGGTGGTGAAGTTAAGCATATATCAAGGGAAGATACACTTGGTCTGGGTGTAGCTGATTTACAAGATCTCCTGGAGCTTCAACTATGCAGGGATGAGGATGATGAAGATTCCCTAAAATTTGAATTACAATTCAAAGGGCAAATAAAGGAAATGCTGATGAGACAACAAAGATCTGAAATAATGAAGTGTTTTGGCATCATCTGTTCCAGGGGGAGATTGTTGGGATTGAACCCTACAAAGGAACAGTTGATAAAGCCAAAACTGGTTCAGAATAGTGGATCCTTCATAAGCAGTTGTTTGTACATATCTTTCCCCTTGACAGTGGCTCTGACATCTGATAAACTCAAAGTACTGCACATTACACCTGCTGCTGATCTAAAGATTGATGAAGACTAAAGTGCTGAAGCTCAATCTACTGATGTGTCTCAAGTACTGCTGAAGACCAATGCACTTCTTAGCATACAACAGTGGAATGAGGAATCAGTAGTTTACTTATGCATTATATGTAATCAGTAGTTTTAGTTGACAGTGGTTGTAAAGATCAGTAGTTGTAGTTTGTTAGGAGGTTAGATGTCACTTTCATGGTGACGTCTGTCATACACTGACTTTTGCGGAAGCGCATGATGTGTGACTTGTTCAATATCATTGCATTCAATTATAATAAACAACTACATGATTAAAATATGATGTTCATCCATTCATAGAGTTTCAAAATATTACAAACACCAGTCATTTACGTTTCAAACAACACAACCTCTGATTAAGTTACAACCAACAAAAGTGGATGACATCTAAACTTGAAATCTACTTCCCGAAACAATACCAGCGCCCAAGGTCCAACTTGTTTCCTGAAATACATGTAATTTTGAAAACATCAACAAAAGTTGAGCGAGTTCATGCGTTTTGTATGAGTATTGATAAACTTGTAAACATTTGAGAGACTCCTTTGAAAACAGGAATGAAAAGCGTCCATGAACAGATCAGTTAATGTTTTGCAAGGACATTAATGTATGTGAAGACATAGGGAGTACTCAATATGAGTAGACTTTTGTCTTTGTCGAATTCTCCTCCACTGTGTCGAATTCCCTCGACTGTGTCAAATCACCTTGACTGTATCAAATTCCCTTGACTGTGTCAAATCCCCCTTGACCGTTGTCGAATCACCTCGACTGGGACACTAAAGCACTCTAAGTGGTCACATAAGGCCCATGAGTGGGGCTCGGCCGTACCCGTTAAATCTAACCTTTGTCCGTGATTCTTATGAGAGTTATTGGCATTTCAGTTTTCAGCCTATGCTCACATGATCTAATAATTCATTTCATAGCCAAATCATACCATTGAAACATATGAGAAAAGGGGGATATGAACTCACAAGTTTGCGTCCAGCTGTCTCGTATATTCAAAGGTCCTCCTACGAGTCGTACAACTACATACACACGTGCCATGTCTTATTAGACGTTTAGCTCATGTAACGACTCATTATCTTAGTTGATCATTAAGACTTGTTTTGGAAATCTGGGCATACTTTGAGTTTCATCTTTGATGTGCATTATATAATTTCAAAGTATATAATTATTTGTTAAAATAATAATATTTTAACTTAAATTATATTTATTATTTATTGGAATGTTAGTTAGAATAATATATATTCTAACTTGATACATCATGTATTTATACATGTATATTTTCCCCCAGGGATGGGTATACTTATACTCGTATTCTTAGACTTGTGTATTGATGTGTGTAAAATGCAACAACTAAATTACATCAAATGAGGCATAAAACTAACCCTTTTTAGTAATAATGTTGGAAAAAGTATGCTTTTGTCTTCCTTTTGTATTTTCAGGATTAAATGAGCGCAAATGAACAAAAGAAGCAAAAATCCAGCTAAATCTAACACAAATACAAGAAAAGGAATAAACGTGGCATGTCCGACCCCTCGAGAGAATCTTCCCAAGACATCAGAAGGCTGAACACGCCCCGTGCCCAACGGACACGGGGGCGTGCCCAAGTGTCTGCAGAAAAGACAGTTGTAGAAGCTTGTATTTCCCAACACGGGGGCGTGCCCAGCTCCACACGGCCGTGGTCAATGCTAAGATTCGCAGAATCCATGCAAATCTTGATAGTACAGATACGCTTCTACACACGGGGGCGTGCCCAGCGGACACGGGGGCATGGTCAACTAATGCAGAAAAACTTCAATTAATGAAGAAAGAGAAAGTGGATGGACACGGGGCCGTGCCCAATGGACACAGGGCCGTGTCCGGGCTTCTGTGCAGGCTATAAATAGAGGTGCTTGGTTCACTTCAAAGGCATCCCTTGGGAAACCACCTCTCTCCCACTTCACCCACACTCTACCACTATCACAACACCCACATCCACCACCATCATCCATCATAGAGTGTATGTAGTAGTCTCGGGATCCAAAATTGATAGTAAGAGTTCTTGACAATCAAAGGCCATGTTTGCCTAGGTCTCTCACCTTACTTGGTGAAGACAAGCATTTAGTGTAATACTTTTGTTTTTTAATCTTTTCGCAATTTTAATTTGGTTTTATATTAATGACTTTAATAACTAGTTTCTTATGTTGAAGGTGAAACTTCCGTATCATTTGTCCGTGGTGTCTTGGCGTTATTTTACTTTCTATATAAAATAAAAGATTTACACCATTCATATCTCAATGGTCTATATAGAGATATGTTGGCTACCTGGTCGGGGGTTTAGGGAACGGTTTGGTAAGGTTCTTGCCTTGTTCAGTGTATAGATCCTGCAAGGACCTGGGTCAAGCTTACTATGACCTCTTTCAATACCCACTGGTATTGGATGGCGGGGGTGCGAATGGCTTAATCCCCTCATATGTAAACTACTATTAATACATTAACCGGACTACTTGGGATTGTATCCCTGCTGACTCAAACCACTTAGCCGAGGGTAACATCACCTTCAAAAGAGGGGCCTACGACATTATGCATTAATAACTTAATTAATTATGTAACACCTGTGCCTCCACGGCCATCAAACAAATACCAAACCAATTAAATATTATATTTCATACTTGGGATTTGTAAAATTATGTGTATCTTTTACACATATCAACTCTTGTTTGATTTTAAGCTTTAAATCGCTTTCTGGAGGGTTATACGCGCTCTGATGCGTAAATATAACCAGTTTAATCCAACGAACACTCCGGAATAGTGAAATAGGCTTAACATACCTTAAATAACCTTTACATAACTTAGATATAAGTTTTGGAAGGTTTGGTGTGGTGAAATCAAAGTTTAATCGCTTACAGGGACTAAATATGACAAACTGCGAAAGTATGCCAATTTGAACTGTAACAGACGTTCCGGAACATGACCATAAGTTAAACATACCATAAATATCCTTTACATAGCTTAGAAATAGGCTTTGAGGGGTTCGGTGTGCTAAAATAAACTTTTGTGTCATTCAGGGACTAAAAGTGTCAAAAAGTGCACAAGTTTGCATTTTCGCGCATAACTTACGTTCTGAATACATCTGGACATCCAAAAATTTATGTAAGCATGACTACATTATATTTTAGTGTTCGCCTTAAGAAAAATCCATGCGTCGCGTCATTTGGATCGTTTTTCGCGCTTATGCGCATTCCGCCGCAATTAAGCGAACATCACGTTCGTACGGCCAAACGAACCAACCTCCGGCATATTTTTGAGCATGTTTTGAGTTCCCTATACTTTAACTTCATTTTAGAGCCTTGAAATGAGGTTAACGGGGTTCAAACGCATCGAAAATCGCTTAAACGGGCTGCAGGGACCATTTCTGCCAATTTTGAAAGTTTGCTGAAACAAAGGGGCAGTGGCGTAGCGCCACTGCATGTAGCCTTACCAGTCGCGCTACGCGACTGCCTATTCTGGGCAGAAACATGCAGAAACTCAGTTTTTCGCATTCGGGACCAGATTCGACGTATTAACAGCTGTTCTCCACCCCTTAATCCCTTGCCACATGTTGATACCCTATGGTGAGTGGCCAATTTAGTCACCATGAGTTTCCGACAAGTGTACGGGTTGGATCATGGCACGATATTCGACAAGCGATCTTAACGGTTCGGGTATTCCTATAAATACCCAACCACCCCCATTGCTAAAAATCACTAGAAACTTGATTTGAGAAACTCTAAGTTGAAACATTTGTTTCATACCTGAGATTTTTGAATCGAGTTTAGCATTCGGGGACCCTTCGTAAGTATTCTTTCGTTCTTTTCCTTATTTTATTGCTTTTCGAGTCCGAAAGTCAAACTTTGTTTGACTTTCAGCGTTGACCAGTAATGGTCAATGCGAAGTTCTTTTGAACTTCGCAACGTGATTGTAATCACGATGGTCATAGTCCCTTGGGACTATGCCCACTGATTACCACGTTGTCTAGGGTCGTAGGGTAAGCGATCTGATGAATCGCTTATACCTCGAACCCGACCCAGTTTGGTCGATCATTAGGATCCGACCAAACACATTAGGTGACCATAGTAGGTAGGGAATAACCTTCCGAGGTTATACCCTATGGTCACATCGTTTGAGTAGTTGTATGATAGGTAGTTTATATGCCTTAGGTAAATTACCAGAATACCCTTTTCATGTATAATTGGTAATTAAGCATATGTAACCTAAACTTTTGTCACCTAACTGATTATGTAACATGTTTAGGCATATAACACTTGTCATAGGACTAGTTAGACGGTCCGAACGCGTTTCACGCGCACGACGCGTTAAAGTAGCATAAGTTACCTTAATGAGTCGCGATGGGTCGAAAGCACTTAGGTTAAGTTTCATTTAGTATGTAGGCTTTGTTAAACCAAATGACACGAGTCTCTACACTCGTTTGGTTTACAAACCCTAATGCTACCCGATCTTCCGATCTAGGTCCGGTTAATTAACATAGTTACCTATATTAGGTGCCGTTTGATATCCGCGATCTCTAGCAGTGTTTGGTTGTTACTCAAGGACTTCTGAGCAATCTCAAGTGAGTACATAGACCCCTCTTTTACTGTTTTCCAAACTGGTTTGGGGTGGAACACATGTGCCTACTTGTTACTTTCATGCTTTCCTGTTTTCACATCATATACTGCTATGTTCGGTAGTACATTATAGTACATGATTTTATGACATTTCATGCTAGGTGTGCCCAATTTTGTGCATTACTTAGTACATTGTTTTACATGACATTTCATGCTAGGTGTGCCCATTGTGTGCATTACTTAGTACATCGTTTTACATGACATTTCACGCTATGTATGTTCTTTTGATTACATACTTAGTGCATTGTTTTCACATGTTTACATTTTGGTATGACATTTGGTTTGTTTACATGGGACAATACATTCATTAACATTAGCTACGCCGTTCGTTAGTAGGTAGTGGTACCATAGGAATTGACAACTCCCGTTCCGGACATCCCAGGGAAAGGGGACAGAAAGGAATGACCGAATTCGTTGCTATAAGACAGATAGACCTTTAATTTGTTTAAAGGGTTTATCACCACAGTCGCAAGGCTTGGATGTATGCATTTTCACAATACCACATAAATGTTCATATTAAATAGTTGCATGCATTTACACAAAACATAGCTTTGATTTAAACCAAGTTTTACTTCAATACTTTGTTTTTGTGCATATGGTTTAGTTGAGACATTTCACTTGCCATACATGACATTTTGACATAGACATTTGACATGGATATTTGACATAGACATTTGACATGGATATTTGACATAGACATTTGATATGGATATTTGACATAGACATTTGACATGGATATTTGACATAGACATTTGACATGGATATTTGACATAGACATTTTGACATAATTTACATCTTGACATGAACACTTTGACATATTATTCAATACATTTGACAATTCGTTTAAACATAGACTTATTACATTGGTTTGGTTTGATTAAGTAACGATGCGTGTGTGATATGATACAAGCATAGTGGATACGCCGCTGGTACTTCCTATATATAAGTGTTTGTATGATATCACATATTGTAGCGTTATTTGAATCATTTCAGTTTGAGATATATAACATTTATTACAAATATCATACTTTTCACAAGACATTGATTTACAAACAACTTATCTTATACAAACTCATTTCTACATGGTTAT
>JARYGA010010647.1:0-25731 GCA_030545235.1 Helianthus tuberosus
AAATATTGTTCAAAATTTGTCTAATTAACCAAGATGAGTTTCTAAGCATCATCCTAGCTTGTTTTCTTGATTCCCGACTACTATCAACCTACAACATGTATTAAAATAAAATCAACAAAACTGTTGGAGAGCATACAAGTTTGAATACATATAACATAATAGTTTAAATGTTTAAAACTCATATCCAACATGAACAACATATCGCAAGTTTCGGCATGCTAGTTAATGTGGTTCATATGATAACCCAGGTCTCCAACGCGTTAACGTGCCTTTCTTACTTCAACGCATCGAAGAGGAGGTAAAAGAATCAAAACTTAACAATACTCCACAAGACTCAAGGAGAGGTGGGTTACCCCTATAGCGCTATAATTGTTAAGGCGAGCTACACATAAGAATCAAACGTTCACATAGCATAAAAGTCTCAAGTCTCATAAGTATCATGTTTTCATGTCTAATGCGGATAGAGCATGTTTCAAATAAGTTTCAAGTGTCAAGTGTCTTGATATAGAATACATGTTGCATCACAAAAGTGTTTAAGACAAAAAGGGATCGAGTATACTCACAGTAGGCACTTAAAATCCTAAACACAGTAGGATTGGATCGAAGGGAGCGCTGGATCAGCCTGCGTACGGGGAACAGAGCATAAGTCATCTAAGTGGTGATCCAGTCGGGAACAGAGTGTCGAATGGTGCGAAAATCGAGTTAAAGTATCAGACAGACTACCTGAGCGAATGGTCATCCGGACGGATGGTCATCCAGACGGATGACCATTCGATTAGATGGCCATTCGAACAGTGTGTAGATGTTTGTGAACTTATTTAAGTGTTTAATCATAGTGTCCTGTAAAAATAAACAACAAGTGTTACCATAATAAGATCATCTGGACGGATGGTCAGCCGATCGGATGGCCATTCGAACAGATGGTTAGTGTGTGAAGTTTTTGAGTTAATGGAGACGGTGTGACAACGTGTCGAACAACGGAAACCTACCAAACCCAGCTCGTTCGATCGGATGGGTATCACCCCTTTCGAACCGACGAGCTGTTTCAGATGGAATATCATGTTTGGATCCGTCAATCAGTCCGGTTTCTGGTGGAATTCAGTTTTCAAGCCGACTTCTGACTAAGAAAGGAGTTGAGAGTCTGTTTGAGTCTGATTTCACCCATGTTTTGTATAAGAATTGAAGAAAACTTTGGAAATCAGTTGTAAAACATGTAGTTCATCATATCTAAGCCGGAAACATGTGAAATTCCGTCAGATCTGGTGTAAAAGTGTGAGATTCCTTTGGATCTCGTATAAAAGTTGTGAAAATCCGTTAGATCTAGCACCAATCTTGGTTAAACGACGCTCCACCATAGTTTGCATAAGCAACCGAGTGGAAACCACCTTCAAGAGGTCCAAATCAGTTGGTTTTCAAGAAAAAGTTGAAGTGTTCGTGTGATTTTGGTGAAGAATGTGGTGTAGAAGTGATTAAAGATGAAAGTTGTACAAGATTTGAGGTGAGATACTTACGAAAAGGCCTTAAATCGTGATTGGAAGGGTCTGGGACTACAGAGCAAATGAGCCGAATAAAAGGTGAAAATGGAGGTCAAGTGCTCTATTTATTAGAGACAGTGACATGGTTAGTCGAATGGTTAAGTTGGTGCAAGTGTGGCAGCCGATCAGATGGCGTCCGGTCGAATAGCCATCCGGTCGGATGGTCATCCGATCGGATGTCCATTCAGACAGCTGAATCCCGTTTGCTAGTTTTCCGACTTTGCTTCATTTTGCGAGCTAGATTAAGTGTTGCGTTGCGTGTTATTGTGAGTAACCATTATTATAGTGGACTACTACATCATAAATTTGTTCATGGAGTTTCCGGGTTTTAGGTTTGCGTTTAACCTAGTTTCTTGCCCAGTAAGTATCAAGCATAACAAGTGTCAAGTTTCTAGCATCACAAGAGTCAAGATTCACATCATTCGTGCATAAACTTTACAAGAGTCAAGAATCAAGAGTAAACAACCATATTTTTCACATATAAAAGTATCACATGGGTCAAGATTCACATCGTTCATATAGGAGAAGCATCGCATAGAGTAAAAGTTTCACATAGTTTAACGCAATTAAGATTTAAGTAGTTAATTCCTCATTATGATCGATCGTCTCGAGTTGTAAAAACATAGTAAGATAGGAAGTATAACGAGACTTACCGAGATAACAAAAGTATCGAAACGCAAGGCGTTACAGTCTCCCCTCCTTTAGGAGATTTCATCACCGAAATCTAAGAGGAAGACTGCTCGAAGAGCTGTGGATACTTGGTTTTCATTTCACTCTTGAGTTCCCAATTGAATTCGGCGCCACGCTTTCCCCTATCTGTCCCGGGAACGGGCGGCCGCGAGACCAGTTTTTGTGGTATCATTTTGTTTATCATTTTGGCAGCGGAAATTTCATAAGGACCGTAGTTAGGAAATGTTTATCAAAGTAAATACCACGCTTTTATAATATTAAACATATTGGGATAAAACCCAAGTTTTCATTACAAACATTTTCATAGGGAAAATCCTCATTTTATTGAATAAACATCTTCCTTTATTTAGGTAACTTTTATAGCCACTTTTCCAATCCTTCAGTGCTGTCCAGCTGGCTTCTAGTTAACTTTCATATTTTGTTACCTGAAACGCGTTTAAAAACATTTTGTCAGTGGGAAATACTGGTGAGTGAATCCCAGTTTAATCAAGAAGAGTTTTATTCTTTAACAGTATTGAGAGCTATCACATTGTTTATTTCTACACAATTACTCATTCAGTATTGTCAATCCTGACTGGTGGGTCATATTACACATTGGCTAACTCTTTGTCCAATGGTAACGTGTTCCACATTTTGTATACAAAACCCCAACATACCGGCAGTAATTGAAGAACTACAAAGACTCAATCACTGCTTACTAGCTTTGTAAAATATTTAAGGTTTTATAAAAACAGTTTACAAAATTGAGATTACTCACATTGCTGACTTAGGTTTCTTCTAAGGTTTCCTGGTGATTATCTATAATTTACACAAATGCACACGTGTTAGTATAATAACCCTTAATATTTACATTAGTAGTACCCTCCCCGAGACGGCATTCCAATGACTACGTCGGGCAGAACCTCGACAGCCTTTACAGAACCCTGGATCAATCGGGCAGCGTATCTAATACGTAACCGGGGTTATAATACTTACATCGGGGCAAAACTTCGTTAATTAGGGGGGTATAATACCCGAGTATAGTGCTTACTATTCAGAAATTTAGAGAGGGAAAGCGAAAATGAACGATTTGTGAACTGTGCTCGTCGACTCAATTTATAGGGCTGATCTTTGGTTCCGTCACGCCCCGCGTAGCATTAGGCTAAGGCCTACGCGGCCTGCCAGGGACTTCGTGTCCGGTTATAGGCTTCCCGAGTCAGCCCTAGACCTCACACGCTTCGGACACGTGGCGTGCTCCAGTGTGTCCTCGTATACAGGTCGTCGCGCCCCGCGTAGCCTTGTGCTATATCCGTTGCGGGCCGCGAGCGACATTAAAAATTCATTTTTATTTTATTTTTAATGATATAATGTATTTTGGGCTCGGGTTTCACATACGGGGTGTATTTTAAGACATATAGGAATATTCTAATATATTTTAGGGCGTCAAAATATTTTGGAGGGTTGTTATATCCTCCCCACCTTGTTTTCGAGCTCGTCCTCGAGGTCTACTGGAACAGGTGTGGATATTTCCTTTGCATTTCTGATTCAAGCTCCCATGTGTATTTTGGTCCTCTTTTGGAGTCCCACTTCACTTTGACTAGAACTAGTCTCTTGTGCTTGAGGTTCTTAACTTTCCTGTCTTCAATCTGTAGAGGCTTCTCTACAAATTTTAACCGTTCATTTACCTCTATATCCTTAAGAGGCACTACTAGCGATTCATCGGCCAAACACTTTTTAAGATTAGATACATGAAATACATCATGTATTCCTGCCATTTCCTCTGGTAGTTGTAGCTGATAGGCTACAGGTCCTATTCTTCTAATAATCTCAAAAGGTCCAACATACCTGGGGCTTAGCTTTCCCCTTTTGATGAATCTTACCACTCCTTTCCAAGGAGAGACTTTCAATAACACTTTATCTCCTACTTGAAATTCCAAGGGTTTTCGCCTGTTATCGGCATAACTCTTTTGTCGATCACGTGCTGCTTTCAGTCGTTCCTTGACTTGAATGATTTTTTCTGTTTTTTCTTGTACTATCTCAGATCCAGATAGTTGCTTTTCTCCAATTTTTGCCCAACAGACTGGCGTTCGGCACTTTTGTCCATAAAGTGCTTCGAATGGTGCAGCATTGATACTTGTGTGATAACTGTTATTATAAGAAAATTCTATCAATGGTAAATGATCGTCCCAATTACCTCCGAAATCAATTATACAAGCTCTAAGCATGTCCTCCATTGGTTCCCATTGCTTTTTGGAAACTTGTCCAAAAATGAGAGGTAAAACGACTATCTCTGTCAGAAACAATTGATAGAGGAATTCCATGTAATGAAACCTTTTTCATTTACATATAATTTAGCTAGTTGTTCCATACTGAAAGTTTCTTTCATTGGTAGGAAATGAGCTGACTTAGTTAGTCTGTCTACAATCACCCAGATTGTATCATTACTTTTTCTTGTTTTGGGTAATTTGGTAACAAAATCCATTGTTATTAATTCTCATTTCCAAACAGCCATTTCTAACTGTTGCAACAAACCTGAGGGTTTCTTATGTTTAGCTTTGACTTGTGAACAAGTTAAACACCTGGCAACATATGCTGCTATATCCTTTTTCATTCCTATCCACCAAAAAATTTTCCTTAAGTCCTGATACATCTTATCACTTCCAGGATGCATCGTATACTTAGACTTATGGGCTTCTTCTAATATACGATGACGTAGGTTTCCTAATTTAGGTATCCACATTCTTTTCTTATGGAATCTCCAAATTCCATCTGTTCCTTGTTCTAATTCCTTAATCATCCCTTTTAACTTTTCAGTATCATCCTTGATTACTGATTCTTGTGCTTCTCTAATCTGTTCATTTAAATCTACTTGCAGATTTAACTTAAGAGAACGTACTCTTTTTGGCTTTTCGTGATACTTTCGACTTAAAGCATCAGCTACTACGTTTGCCTTTCCTGCATGGTACTGGATATTACAATCAAAATCACTAAGTATTTCCATCCAGCGTCTTTGTCTCATATTCAATTCTTTTTGCCCAAAAACATACCTTAAACTCTTATGATCAGTAAATATGGTAAACTTACTACCGTATAGGTAATGTCTCCAAATTTTAAGGGCAAAAATTATAGCTCTTAATTCTAGATCATGGGTTGAATAATTTTCTTCATGATTCTTAAGCTGTCTAGAGGCATAAGCTATAACCTTTTGACGTTGCATTAACACACATCCATAACCTAACTTAGAAGCGTCACAATAGATTACAAAATCTTCAGTCCCTTCTAGTAACTCTAGTATGGGTGCATGGGTTAATCTTTGCTTAAGAATTCTAAAGGCTTCTTCTTGTTTTGGTCCCCATTCAAATTTAACGGATTTACAGGTTAACTTAGTTAAGGGAATGACTATTCTAGAAAAATCTCGAATAAACCTTCTATAATAACCGACCAATCCTAAGAAACTTCTAACCTCAGTTGGTGACTCAGGGGTTTTCCATTTCGTTATCGCCTCGATTTTGGTGGGATCTACATGAATTCCTTCATGATTGACTAGATGTCCAAGAAATTGTATCTGTTCTAACCAAAACTCACACTTCGAAAACTTAGCATAAAACTTTTCTTTTCTCAATAAACTTAGAAGTGCGTGCAGATGGGCTACATGTTCCTCTTTGCTTTTAGAATAAATAAAAATATCATCTATAAAGACAATTATGAATTTATCCAAATATGGATTACATATTCGGTTCATCATGTCCATGAATGCAGCTAGGGCATTGGTTAAACCAAATGGCATGACAGTAAATTCATAATGGCCATACCCTGTTCTGAAAGCGGTCTTAGGAATGTCCTCTTCCTGTACCTTTAATTGATGATATCCTGATCTTAAGTCGATTTTAGAGAAAAATCATGCTCCTTGTAATTGATCAAACATATCATCTATTCTTGGTAATGGATACCGATTCTTAATTGTGACTTTGTTTAATTCACGGTAATCAATGCACATACGCATTGATCCGTCCTTCTTTTTAACGAATAAAATTGGTGCTCCCCATGGTGATGAGCTTGGCTATATGAATCTTTTCTCCAACAATTCGTCTAACTGTTTCTTCAGTTCTTGCATTTCTGCGGGTGCCAATCGATAAGGTGCTTTGGCAATTGGTGCGGTTCCCGGTATCAAATGGATTCTGAATTCAACTTCTCTGTCTGGAGGTTGCCCTGGTAGCTCTTCTGGAAATACATCTGAAAACTGGGATACTACTGGAATATCCTTTAATTCTTTTCCTTTAGTGTTAGTGATTATGGAAATCAAATACACTAATGATCCTTTTCTTATATAACTTGCAGTTTTCATCACAGAGATGAATTTTGTGGATTTAGAGAACTTATTTCCTTTAATTGTGATCTTTTCACCCCTTGGTGAATTTACTTGAATTGACTTTTGATCACATAAAATACTGGCTTTATTGTCTATTAACCAATCCATTCCTAACACAACATTAAATCCTGCCAGATTCATTGGGTAAAGATTTGCAATAAATTTCTTATTTAAAATTTCTATTCTTGCTCCCTGCAAGATTTCAGAAATCTTAATGGTTTCCCCATTTGCTGTCTCTACTAGACATTCTTGTGGGAGTTTAGTTAATGATTGATTAAGAAATTTGCAAAATGAAGTATTAATAAAACTTTGGTTTGCACCAGAGTCAAATAATACTTTAGCAAAAACATCATTAACTAGAAACGTACCGGTGATCACATCCGGGATCATCTTTGCTTCTTCTGCAGTCAGAACAAATGCTCTAGCATTTTTAGTATTCTTGGTATTCGCAGCTGGAGCTAACTTTGGACAGTTAGGCTTGATATGACCTTGTTCTTCGCAGTTGTAGCATATCCTGTTGTTAGGCTTTTTCCTGCAGTCTTCCTCCTTGTGTCCAGATATTTTGCAAAAGTTACAGTATATGGAGCATTTTCCGGAATGCTTCCTTTTGCAATACTTACAGTAGGGTGCAGAGGTAGAACCTACATTTCTCCCACAGTTAGAATTTCCAGAACGGAATTCTTGGGTAAGTTTCTGGGTTAGGTTCCTCCTTTGATCCTCTTCTCGTGTACGGACTAATTCATCTGTCAAGGTGTTTGCTAGTTCTACAGCTTCTTCTATGGTTTGAGGTCTAGCTGTCTTGACTACATGCCTAATCTCTCCAATTAATCTCCAGATGTAACGGGAGATTAAAACTGGTTCAGGTGAAGCAAGGGTTGGTACTATTCTAGCATATTCAAAGAACAATGTAGTATAACCCTTACTATCTACCCCAATCATCCTAAGGTTTAGGAATTTGTTTGCTATCTGTTCCTTTTCATTAAGAGGGCAGAATTTCATTTCTACCATGTTTTTAAATTCCTCCCATTCCATATTGTAAGTTCTATCACTTCCTCTAGACTGGAGGATAGTGTTCCACCATTCTAGTGCTGAACTTTTAAACAGATTGGAAGTAAACATTATCTTATCCTCTTCCGCACAATTACTTATTCTTAAGACTGCCTCAGTCTTTTCTATCCAGTGTAGAGATGCAACGGCCCCTTCATTGCCCGAGAATTCCATTGGTTTACAAGACCAGAATTCTTTATAAGAACAACCGTAAGACACGGTTCTTCTTCTTTTGGGAATGGGCATTTGAAGTACGGGTCCATTGATTATGCTGTTTTCAGGTTCAGAGGGTCGTTTACTATCATGTTTGCTTTTATTTTCGGCTTCCCTAACCGTTTTGATAATATATGGCATCGCATCTATTATTCCTTGTGCCACTATATGTTGCATGGCACTGTTATCCACTTGGTTTCCATTATTGTTGTTGTTCGGGTTCTCATTATCCAAGTTATTGTTACTCTGGTTATCGTTAATCTGGTTTTCCTGGTTTACCTCATCGTCCATCTGGATTTTAAACATTTACCAATTATTAATATCACAAAATAATTAATAATTTAGGCAACAATCACACAATACACATATTGGCCAAAAGCGTCGAGCATTGCGACTTTACTCTTTTCTATTATAGTATGCTTCTAATACAAACCAATACTCGAAATTAAAAATTACAATACAAGACTACTATGCATCACTAACCACGAAGTGGTCTATACTACAACATATTATAGGTAGAGGATCCTGTAAAAAAGGCCTAAAGTGTGAGAAAGATAAGAAAGAATCTCAGCCATTAGATCTTTGATCTAATGGTTGAGATCATTAGGGACCAAATTGTAAAATGTGTTTTTATTTTTGGACTAATTTGTAAATTGTAGGGGTAATATAGTCTTTTATATCCACTAGAATTTAGGAAACTGCAAATCATAATCCTACAATTTCGATCCTTTTTCTTCTTTCAGAATTTTACGAACAACATCATCAAATCACCATCTGTTGATTCAATTAAAACCCTAACACTCCGACGATTGAACATCTCCGCCTTCCTCCGCCGGTTGACATCTCCGCCGATCTCATCTCCGCCGTTCTGATCTCCATCGATTTTCCTCCACCGATCTGACATCTCTGCCGATCTCCGCCGATTGAACATCTCCGCCGATCTGAATCATCGACGTCTCTGCCGCTCTGAATCGTCGACGTCTTCGCCGGCACTGGAACGATGGGTTGTGGTGTTATACAGAGTTAGAAAATGGTAATATGGTGTTATATACCATTCATAGTGTTTTTATAGTCATTTATAGTGTTATAAGTCATTTGTAGTGTTATATCTTGTTTATAGTGTTATATAGTTATTTTGTGTTCTGAATGGTGTTATTTTGTTTCTGAATGGTGTTATTTTATTTCTGAATGGTGTTATTTTTTGTTTACTGAATGGTGTTATATCTTGTACTGAAATGGTGTTATTTTGTGTACTGAATGGTGTTATATTTTTTGTTTACTGAATGGTGTTATTTTGTTTCTGAATGGTGTTATTTTGTTTCTGAATTTTTCGTAAAAACACCATGAATTGAACTATGAATTTTTAAAAACACCATGTCATGAACATGGCTCTGATTCTGTGAATGATGCAAAAAAAATTAAAATGAATAATGTTATGGACGGTTATATTCCTTAAATCAAGGATTTTCTCTCTCCAAATCCTTAAATCAAGGATTACCATATTTGAATTTGTTAATGCATTTACAATCTTACCATTTTCAATTAATTTAGATCTAATGGTTGAGATTCTTTCTTACCTTTCTCACACTTTTGGTCTTAATCTCAGCCATTAGATCTTTGATCTAATGGTTGAGATCATTAGGGACCAAATTGTAAAATGTGTTTTTAGTTTTGGACTAATTTGTAAATTGTAGGGGTAATATAGTCTTTTATATCCACTAGAATTTAGGAAACTGCAAATCATAATCCTACAATTTCGATCCTCTTTCTTCTTTCAGAATTTTACGAACAACATCATCAAATCACCATCTGTTGATTCAATTAAAACCCTAACACTCCGACGATTGAACATCTCCGCCCTCCTCCGCCGGTTGACATCTCCGCCGATCTCATCTCCGCCGTTCTGATCTCCATCGATTTTCCTCCACCGATCTGACATCTCTGCCGATCTCCGCCGATTGAACATCTCCGCCGATCTGAATCATCGACGTCTCTGCCGCTCTGAATCGTCGACGTCTTCGCCGGCACTGGAACGATGGGTTGTAGTGTTATACAGAGTTAGAAAATGGTAATATGGTGTTATATACCATTCATAGTGTTTTTATAGTCATTTATAGTGTTATACGTCATTTGTAGTGTTATATCTTGTTTATAGTGTTATATAGTTATTTTGTGTTCTGAATGGTGTTATTTTGTTTCTGAATGGTGTTATTTTATTTCTGAATGGTGTTATTTTTTGTTTACTGAATGGTGTTATATCTTGTACTGAAATGGTGTTATTTTATGTACTGAATGGTGTTATATTTTTTGTTTACTGAATGGTGTTATTTTGTTTCTGAATGGTGTTATTTTGTTTCTGAATTTTTCGTAAAAACACCATGAATTGAACTATGAATTTTAAAAAACACCATGTCATGAACATGGCTCTGATTCTGTGAATGATGCAAAAAAAATTAAAATGAATAATGTTATGGACGGTTACATTCTCTTTCATTTTCAAAGTGAGTCTCCTTCGTAGCATTTTAGACCACTAAAGTTATTGCTCAAATCTACAACCAAATAAGTTGAATTAATCAATCAATTATTAAACTACAAATTACAATATCAAACAGTCACTTACACACTTTGGGGTGAAAAAAAATGCTCATAAAATATGACTTTGCCATTTTTTATGTTTCCAGCTATATTAATAATAGAAATTCACAATCTTTACATCAAACGTAATCAATTAACAACAGCTTCACTAACATACTTAAACCCTAAATTTAAACATCACAGTTCTAGAAGCAAAAACTCATGCTTTAGTAATCATCAATTTCGTAAAAAAAAAACCTCAAAAACTTGATTCAAAACAACCCTTTTTTAAATTAATAGGTTGAATTTATCACATCTATTAAATTTAATATACCATTGTAAGCTTATTAAGTGTGTTATCAGTGACAATGACGATAAAATAAGCCTTCAACAATATTTCCACCTCATCAAGGTTTTCAATAGCACTCTCTAAACTACTTGTGATCTGATACCCCGCTGATGTTGAAACAAATTTCTTATCTTCATAACTAACTGAAGCATCATTAGAAAGTGAATTACCAAAAGGGCTGACTCACCAGGACCATACGGATGCAGGTAATACACATGCAGATGAGGATAAATTTCATTGCTACAAATTTTAGTTAACATTTTAATGGGATCTACTTATAAACAACAATGTAATCAAACTATAATCAACACATTATATATTTTATTGAACTTTGTCATGAGTATAATGGGATCTACTTATAAACGACATCGTAATCAAACTATAACCAACACATTATACATTTGATTGAACCTTGTCATGAGTAGGAAGCGTGATTAGCAATGGTAGAAATTCATACAGGGTTATGATCAGACAACAATCATAACATTTGAACTTTTGTTCATAAAATCAAAGACAACCTCATTCGATTGTTGATGTTGTTCGCATTCCAGCTCCAGCCAACCTCTCCTATATGCTTGTTTCGTCAGGAATTAAAAGTCAACAATGTAATCAAACAACTACTATCTAAACTAAAAAAACTCCCAGAACCATATTTCCTAATAGAAACTGTTAGTTTTTAATCCATTTCCTACCCCAGTCAATTAATAATTAAAGGCTTGCAGTCAAAATCAATTAGAAACAACGACGAAAATGTAAGAAAATTATAAACCACAAATGCATAAAGCAAGAATGTTTACCTGCCAGTCAGATCGAATAAGCCTAATACCCTTTCCATAGAATATTTTCTTGCAACCGAAAAGGGGAAGCTCAGCCCTATAAGTAGGAAACGTAGACATATATTAGAAGCAAGTTCTACGCATCAAAGCACATAATCTAAAACGAAAGCTAATTTCCCCATTCAATAACTAAAAAAAGGAGCAAATTATGATAGGAAAACGAACTGGTTGGCATGACAGTAAAAAATTATAAAACCATATTGCAAGTCTAGTTAAATATAAGACAAAATAAGCTTTATAGTAGAGATAGACCTATGCATCTATTTAAACAAAATATGATGTATTTGTGGCCTGGATTTGATTCTTGCAAAATTTTTGATTGACTTGTATAGCAGCTAAATAAACAAATGTTTAAACAAAATATCTCTAGCAACATATGGTGCGGGCCCATCCTGCTGATGACTCTTTGGGATCCATATCAGTTCTTGGCGCATCTCACCAAAGTTAGAAGTCCTCACTGTGATGTTAACTTTTGTCACCAAATTATATCGTATTAGTATCAACTACAATATAAAACATACGCGCTCATCAAAGATGAAGAAAAAAAAAGGTGTCTTACTTGAACCCAAGCTGTACTGGTCCCCTTTCTTCGCTTTTCAAGCTCCACTTCATTATTGTGGTACAAAAAGTGTCTTCCTTGGTGTTTCATTGTCAAAGAAGCGTCCGCTGAATTGCCCTATTACATAGGGGAAATAAGATGAATTTTTGCATCGTTTAGGGCTCCCATTTTCACAAAAATATATGCATTAAAAATAGTTACCTAAGCTTCTCACAAGTTTCAAACCAGAAATCATATACACAATATATAAAATGCTGCAAATATCACTACATATTAAGAAATATATGCATTCAAATTGACACATAGAGCTCCATACCCAAGCCATTTGCCCCTTCACACCCTGCTTCTTCATCACTCTGTAAATAAAGATCATATAAAGATAAAAGAGAAACTTCAACTCAACCATATTGAAACAAAAATATGATCCGTATGAAAAAACCAAAGCAAAATCATGTTTCACCAGAAATCAAAGGTGGAAACACAAATCTAAGCCAGCTGACATAATCATTAAACTGCATATCCCTGTACATATAATACAACACCATAAATTAATTTATGATAAGAAATAATAAAAGCTATCGCAATGCTAAAAGTAAACTGATAAACAATTTTAAGGGAATTTCATTGCAAAAAAAAACCTCAACTTCGAAGACATGTTGATCATTATCTTCATCAGAATCTCCGGCATCATTATTTAAGACCAACATCATTATTTAAGACCAACAGAAGAACATCTCTGCTTAATGAACTGGAACTAAGATACCAAAACATAGAATTGATAAAATTTAAACAACGCAATTAAGCAAAATCAATTAACTGATAAACTTACAAACATCAATTTGATTGTCCATACCAAAATCACTTTTCACTTTGGTAGGCTTATACATCGAATTGATAGATATAGAGAAAACGATAGATTAAGAACTAAGACGCGAGAGCAATTGATGAAAAGGCCATATGATCTGAAGCGGCATAGTAGAGTTTAGGGTTTGTGATTATAAATATGATTCGATTGCTTCATACGGTTTTCAGATATGCGTACACAAAAAACCTCACCTAATCAATATCATTTTGATTGTTATTGTAATCTGAATGCGTACCTGATTAGTTCATCGATTGGAGAAGAACGACGATGGAGGCTGGAAGATTAGGGTTCTGAATGTTTAGGGTTTTTTTGTTCATTATATACCCGGGTCAAAATATGCGGGTATGATTATCTCCATTCGGATCCCGTGTAGAAATAAGATGTCTCCCACATTTTCCCGCCAAAAATCTATTGAGGTTGCACAATATAGTGCCACGTGTCCCACACTTTGTTTGTCTATTATATATATAGATATTCATACAAACATATTATATATTATTATATTATTATTATTACCAACTCCACCATCTCCTTCACTGGTCTGGATTCATCCCGTAATCCATATTGCGCTCGTCGTACTTCCAGACGAGTCGCTCTCCTACCTGCCTCATCCTCTCACTACTTTCTAAAATTTCTTCTCCGAAAGTTCGGAGCTCATGCACATTATCTGCACTCATTGGGGGTGCAGGTGCTGGTACTGGGTTCGGGTACTAGGGCATGGGATTCTCCTGAGGGTACGGATTCTCTAAGATCTCCCAAATGTATTCATCGTTATCGTAGTAGGGATCTAGAGGGTCCAGACCTGGATAGGCTGCTAAGTTCGGCATGGGTTCGTTGTTTAAGTGGTAGTATGGCACATAATCCCTATGATCATCGAACCATGGATCATAATCCGGGTCTAAGGGATTAGGGGCTGGTATCCTAGGTATCTCCTCAGGTTTGAAATCATGCATTTGGACTTGGTTTTCGGGGTTGTCTTCTATCTCCATCGACTGAGTGGGAAACAAAGGTAAGGGTTGTGGGGCTACTAGTTGTTTCAGGTTTGGGTCGGCAGCTGTTGTTGCTAGGATATGAAAATTGGCTAGGCTTCTATTAAGCATATATCCTGTATATGGGCATCTGACTCTCACTTAGCGGCTGCTAGGACTCTCTGCTGTTGCAACTTTCACATTCTTTTCCTACGCTCGAATGCTCCCTTACTGAACAATCCTCTCTTTTTATGAGGGAATGGCTCTTCAGATTGAGCCTTAAAGATAAACATCCCTTCTTCATTATCAGCGGCATACCCAGAGAGGGCAGGCTGTGAAGAGGTACCTTCACTCCTAGGTGAATCGGACAATTGACGATACATGTCTAAGGGTCCTTGATCACTCATACTGAAAACTAACAAATAGTCAAATAACACACAACAGTAAAATACAGATATGCATGTAATTCCATAATTAATTTCCTAACAATTTAAATAATATATTGGTGTCAGCAGAACACTTCTGTGGCTGAATCAGTGGCTTAGCTCTGATACCACCTTCTGTCGCAACCCCCGCCCCCTATCTGTCCCGGGAACGGGCGGCCGCGAGACCAGTTTTGGTGGTATCATTTTGTTTATCATTTTAGCAGCGGAAATTTTATCGGGAACGTAGTTAGGAAATGTTTATCAGAGTAAATACCACACTTTTATAATATTAAACATATTTGGATAAAACCCAAGTTTTCATTACAAACATTTTCATAGGGAAAATCCCCATTTTATTGAATAAAACATCTTCCTTTATTTAGGTAACTTTTATAGCCACTTTTCCAAGCCTTCAGTCTTGTCCAGCTGGCTTCTAGTTGGCTTTCACATTTTGTTACCTGAAACGCGTTTAAAAACATTTTGTCAGTGGGAAATACTGGTGAGTGAATCCCAGATTAATCGAGAAGAGTTTTATTCTTTAACAGGATTGAGAGCTATTACATTGTTTATTTCTACACAATTACTCATTCAGTATTGTCAATCCTGACTGGTGGGTCATATTACACATTGGCTAACTCTTTGTCCAATGGTAACGTGTTCCACATTTTGTATACAAAACCCCAACATACCGGCAGTAATTGAAGAACTACAAAGACCCAATCACTGCTTACTAGCATTGTAAAATATTTAAGGTTTTGTAAAAACAGTTTACAAAATGGAGATTACTCACATTGCTGACTTAGGTTTCTTCTAAGGTTTCCTGGTGATTATCTATAATTTACACAAATGCACACGTGTTAGTATAATAACCCTTAATATTTACATTAGTAGTACCCTCCCCGAGACGGCATTCCAACGACTACATCGGGCAGAACCTCGACAGCCGTTACGGAACCCTGGATTAATCGGGCAGCGTATCTAATACGTAACCGGGGTTGTAATACTTACATCGGGGTAGAACTTCGTTAATTAGGGGGTGTAATACCCGAGTATAGTGCTTACTATTCAGAAATTTAGAGAGGGAAAGCGAAAATGAACGATTTGTGAACTGTGCTCGTCGACTCAATTTATAGGGCTGATCTTTGGTTCCGTCGCGCCCCACGTAGCATTAGGCTAAGGCCTACGCGGCCCGCCAGGGACTTCGTGTTTGGTTATAGGCTTGCCGAGTCAGCCCTAGACCCCACACGCGTCGGATACGTGGAGTGCTCCGGTGCGTCCTCGTATACAGGTCGTCGAGCCCTGCGTAGCCTTGTGTTATATCCGTCGCGGGCCGCGAGCGAATTAAAAATTGATTTTTATTTTATTTTTAATGATATAATGTATTTTGGGCTCGGTTTTCACATACGGGGTGTATTTTAAGACATATAGGAATATTCTAATATATTTTAGGGCGTCAGAATATTTTGGAGGGTTGTTATACCATCGCACCTTAGCTATGGAAATTTTGTTGCGCCTCAGCCGCTTGGTACCTCGGTCCATGATTTCGACCGGTTTTTCCTCAAAGTGGAGAGTCTTGTTTATTTGCAAGTCTTCGATGGGAACCTTAAGTTCCTCATCCGCTAAGCACTTCCTGAGATTAGAAACATGGAATGTTGGATGTACGTTGCTAAGCTCTTGAGGAAAATCGAGTCGGTAAGCCACCTTGCCAATTCTTTCGAGAATCTTGAAGGGGACCCACATAGTAAGGGGCAAGCTTTCCCTTTTTACCAAAACGTATCACTCCTTTCCAAGGAGATACTTTGAGTAGAACGTGGTTTCCAACATTGAATTCCAGAGGCTTATGCCTTTTGTCAGCATAGCGCTTTTGTCTGCTCCTAGCCTTGATCAAATTATCGCGGATTTGAAGAATCTTATCCATCGTCTCTTGAATGATCTCAGGCCCAGTAAGTTGCTTGTCGCCAATCTCATGCCAACTGAGAGGGGATCAGCAATTGCGACCGTACAAAGCTTCGAAAGGAGCCATCTGAATACTGGAATGGTAGCTGTTGTTGTACGAGAACTCGATCAATGGTAAATGTACATCCCAATTACCACCAAAGTCGATGACACAAGAACAGAGCATTTCCTCTAGGGTTTGAATAGTGCGTTCAGTCTGTCCATCCGTTTGAGGATGAAAGGGTGTACTAAGATTCAAGTGAGAACCCATGGCGGATTGAAAGGTTTGCCAAAGACGTGAAGTAAAACGACCATCGCGGTCAGAGATAATGTAAATGGGTATACCATGACGACATATGATTTCATCGGTGTAGATTCGAGCAAGTTTCTCCACTTTGAAATCTTCACGAATAGGAAGAAAGTGGGCTGATTTGGTCAAACGGTCGATGATTACCCATATACTATCATGACCGGAAGGTGTTCGTGGGAGTTTTGTGATGAAATCCATAGCAATGCTATCCCGTTTCCAAACAGGGATTTCGGGTTGTTCTAGAAGACCTGAAGGACGTTGATGTTCGGCTTTGCCCTTCGATCAAGTAAGACACTTCGAGACGTATGCGACGATTTCCTTCATCATACCAGGCCACCAATAATTCATACGCAGATCATGGTACATCTTATCAGCACCAGCATGAACTGAGTATCGGGATTTGTGAGCTTCATTCATAATGAGCTCACGGAGGTGTAAAACGTGTAGTTCATCAGATCTGAGCCAGAAACATGTGAAATTCCGTCAGATCTGGTGTAAAAGTGTGAGATTCCTTTGGATCTCACATTAAATTTGTGAAAATCCACTAGATCTAGCACCAATCTAGGTTAAACGGCGCTCCACAACAGTTTGCATAAGCAACCGAATGGAAATCACCTTCAAGAGGTCCAAATCAGTTGGTTTTCGAGAAAATGTTCAAGTGTTCGTGTGATTTTGGTGAAGAATGTGGTGTAGAAGTGATTAAAGATGAAAGTTGTACAAGATTTGAGGTGAGATACTTACGAAAAGGCCTTGAATCGTGATTGGAAGGGTCTGGGAGCTTAAGAGAAAATGAGCCGAATGAAAGGTGAAAATGGAGGTCAAGTGCTCTATTTATAGGTGACAGTGACAGGGCTAGTCAAATGGTTAAGTCGGTGCAAGTGTGGCAGCCGATCGGATGGCGTCCGGTTGAATGGCCATCCGGTCGGATGGTCATCCGAGCGGATGGTCATCCTTCGGATGTCCATTCGGACAGCCGAATTTGCTAGTTTTCCGACTTTGGTTCGTTTTGCGAGCTAGATTAAGTGTTGCGTTGCATGTTATTGTGAGTAACCATTATTATAGTGTACTATTACATCATAAATTTGTTCACGGAGTTTCCGTGTTTTAGGTTTGCGTTTTAAGCTTGTTTCTTGTTCAGTAAGTATCAAGCATAACAAGTGTCAAGTTTCTAGGATCACAAGAGTCAAGATTCACATCATTCGTGCATAAACTTTACAAGAGTCAAGAATCAAGAGTCAACAACCATATTCTTCACATATAAAAGTATCACATGGGTCAAGATTCACATCGTTCATATAGGAGAAGCATCGCATAGAGTAAAAGTTTCACATAGTTTAACGCAATTAAGATTTAAGTAGTTCATTCCTCATTATCATCGATCATCTCGAGTGGTAAAAACATAGCAAGATAGGAAGTATGACGAGACTTGCCGAGATAATAAAAGTATCGAAACGCAGGGCATTGCACCCTGTACCGCCCAACAACCAAAATCGTCAAGTTGCTACTACCAACGCACCGCCTGCCAAGTGTGCGTACACTGGTATTCACCCTCTGTGCCCCACTTGCACTTATCATCATCCGACAGGGGTCAACTGTCGTTTCTGTGTGAATTGCAATCTCTACGGGCACCTCACCGCACACTGCCGTTCAGGCCTACGTCAGCAAGCTACTCAAGCTCTTCCAGCATCACCAGCTCAACCTCTTGTTATTCACGGTAACACAGCAGTTCTAGCACCCGTTTCAAATGCTCGAACCTGCTACACTTGTGGTGACCCTAATCATTTTGCTAATGTCTGCGCGCACTGCGTTGTGAAATAAGAACCACAGCAGCAACAACCACCACAGCAACAGCAGCCTCAGCAGCAGCGGCCACAGCATGCAGCCCGCGGAAGGACCTTCAATATCAACGTCCCCCAGGCTCAGACTGACAACAATGTTGTCAATAGTACGTTCCTTGTTAACGGTATTTATGCTTCATGCTTATTTGATACTAGAGCTGATAACTATTTTGTGTCGTTTGAATTCGAAAATCTCCAAAAACATAAACGCGCTAACCTCCCAACGACCTTCGACGTGGAAGTTGCCACTGGAAGAACCGTCACCGTCAGCTCCGTTCTCCGTGACTGTACTCTCAGACTCAACAATCACATCTTTCCGATCGACCTCATACCTATGCAATTAGGTAGCTTTGATGTCATAGTAGGCATGGATTTTCTTCGTGAAAATCATGCTGAAGTTGTTTGTTTCAAAAAGATGATTCGTTTCTGTCTTTCAAACGGCGATCAATTATGTGTTTATGGCGAACTATCCTTGAAGGAATTGAAACTTATGTCGTGTGTTCAAGCGAGCAAGTATCTCCGCAAGGAATACTTGGCTTTCTTAGCCCATATTGTAGTAGCGGAGAAGGAAAAGAAAACAGTATAAGACGTTCCTATTGTTCGTGATTTTCCTAATGTCTTTCCTGACGACTTACCCAGTCTACCCCCTACTCGCGATATCGACTTTCGTATCGACCTTATTCCTAGAGCTAACCCTGTTGCCAAAGCCCCTTATCGCCTCGCACCATCCGAAATGCGTGAACTTTCTAGCCAACTCCAGGAGTTAGTTGATAAAGGTTTCATACGCCCTAGCACATCTCCTTGGGGCGTACCTGTCCTTTTCGTGAAAAAGAAGGATGGATCATTCCGGATGTGCGTCGACTATAGGGAACTCAACAAGCTTACTATCAAGAATCGCTACCCTCTACCCCGAATTGATGACTTATTTGATCAACTTTAAGGCGCTACGTGTTTCTCTAAGATCAATCTACGTTCAGGTTATCACCAGTTACGTATCTAAGACCTAGACATCCCGAAAACCGCTTTCTGTACCCGTTATGACCATTACGAATTCGTGGTCATTCCTTTTGGTCTCACCAACACACCCGCGGTCTTCATGGATTTGATGAACCATGTGTCTAAACCCTTCTTGGATCGTTTCGTTATCATGTTTATCGATGATATCCTTATCTATTCGAAGTCGAGAGCCGAACATGCGCAACATCTTCGTTTAGTTCTCGAGCTTCTTCAAGGAAATTGGCTCTATGCCAAATTCTCCAAGTGTGAATTTTGGCTCGAGAAGGTTCAATTCCTCGGTCACATCGTTAACAGTCAAGGAATTCACGTCGATCCCGCAAAGATAGAAGTTGTCAAGAGTTGGATTACACCGAAAAACCCGTCGGAAGTTCGTTCTTTCCTTGGTTTGGCGGGTTATTACCGTCGATTTATCGTTGATTTCTCTAAAATCATCATTCCTCTCACCGCTTTAATGCATAAAGACAAGTCTTTTGTTTGGGGAACCGAACAAGAGGATGCCTTTCAAACTCTTAAGCGTATGCTTTGTAATGCTCCTGTTCTCGCTCTACCCGAAGGAAACAACGATTTCGTTGTTTATTGCGATGCTTCTAACCTAGGTCTTGGTTGTGTTCTTATGCAACGAGACAAAGTTATCGCGTATGCATCTCGACAACTCAAGGTCCACGAGAAGAATTACACCACCCACGATCTCGAACTCGGTGTAGTTATTTTTGCGTTAAAGATATGGCAACACTACCTTTATGGTCCCAAGTGTACGGTCTTCACCGACCATAAGAGCCTACAACATATCTTGAACCAGAAAGAACTGAACATGCACCAACGCAGATGGGTTGAACTCCTCATCGACTACGATTGTGAGATACGCTACCACCTAGGCAAGGCAAACATCGTTCCTGACGCTCTTAGTTGACGAAGCTATTTACATAGTGTTCGTAATGTCCAAGCCCAACACAACCTCGAAGCCCTCATTCACGACGCTCAACATGCTTGTTTTCTCGGGAACACTTTGAAGGAAGAAAGAATATGTGGAACCGAAAACCAGTTAGTGAATAAACCGAACGGTATTTTTCACTATCTCGACCGTATTTGGATCCCTAGTCGTAATAATCTCTGAGAGATTTTGCTGACTGAAGCCCACAAATCTCGATATTCCATTCACCCCGGTGCTGACAAGATATACCAGGACCTCCGTGCCAGGTATTGGTGGCCGGGAATGAAGAAGGATATCGCTTTTTAAGTTTCGAAATGCCTAACTTGCTCGAAAGTTAAGGCAGAACATCAACGACCCTCTGGCTTACTCGAACAACCAGAGATCCCGATGTGGAAATGGGAGAGTATTGCCATGGATTTCATTACGAAACTCCCACGCACTCCTTCAGGTCATGATAGCATTTAGGTTATCGTTGATCGTCTTATGAAATCTGCTCACTTCATACCAATACGAGAAGACTTCAAGGTAGAACGATTAGCACGAATCTATACCGACGAAGTCATTTATCGACACGGGACGCCTCGTGACATCATCTCTGACCGCGATAGTCGTTTTACCTCACGTCTCTGGGAGACTTTTCAATCCGCCCTCGGTACGACTCTCAATCTCAGTACCACATTCCATCCCAGACCGACGGTCAGACTGAGCGCATGATCCGCACCCTCGAAGACATGCTTCGCTCTTGCGCTATAGATTTTGGTGGTAATTGGGATTCACATTTACCCTTAGTAGAATTCTCGTACAATAACAGTTATCACGCTAGTATACAAATGGCACCCTTTGAGGCATTATATGGTAGAAAATGTCGATCACCTATTGTATGGCACGAGATTGGAGACGCTCAAATCACCGGTCCTGATTTACTACACGAAACGACTGACAAGATCCTCCAGATATGAGATATTCTCCTGAAAGCTCGGAGTCGTTAAAAGAGTTACGCCGATAAACACCGCAAGCCCCTTGAGTTTGAAGTTGGTGATCACGTACTCCTAAAGGTTTCACCTTGGAAGGGGGTGATCTGATTCAGCAAGAAAGGGAAACTAGTGCCACGATACGTGGGTCCCTTTAAGATTCTGGAAAGACTTGGCAAGGTGGTCTACCGACTCGAATTACCGGTTGAACTCAGCAACGTGCATCCGACTTTCCACGTCTCAAACCTCAAGAAGTACCTAGCTAAAGAAAACCTTCATGTCCCTCTCAAAGACTTGCAAGTAAACGAGACTCTGCACTTTGTGGAAAAGCCAGTGGAAATCATGGATCGAGAGACCAAGAAACTTCGACGCTCTCGCATTCCCATAGTGAAGGTTCACTAGGAAGGCAAACGCAGCGCCGAATTCACTTGGGAACTCAAAAGTGATATGAAAGCTAATTATCCGTAACTCTTTGTTACATCTACTACTTAATTTTGGGATGAAATTCCCTAAAGTATGGGAGACTGTAACAACCCGTATTTCGGTTGTTCCTACTTTTATCGTGTTTTCTTCGTAAACGCTTGTACTCTTGGAACTCAATTAACTCTATGGGTTAAACTATATTTTAAAAGCATGTTACAACGCTTACTTAATCACATTTATCACAATTAAATGCTATTTATAACGCTTGTTACTTAAACTCTTATCGCAACGCAAACCTGAAACGTGGATTATTTATATTATGTGTGTTAATTGTGTGATTACTTGTTTAGAATGTTAAGTGGTTATCAACGCAACGCTTATACGCTTAAACGCTCACTCGCAACCCAATTTATCGCAACGCAACATTTAACAAACGAACCAAAGTTGGAAAACTAACAAACGCAAGCTTGACCGTCCGAATGGGCCATCCGCACGGATGGAGTCATCTAGACACAGCCATCCGCCACCGCCTTAGACCCTCGCCCTCACCTATAAATAGGGGACTTGTGTCTTCATTCCAACCTTTAAGTTCTCTCATCCGCTCCCAAGCTTTCTGACGCGAATCAAGACCTTTTTGTAAGTTTTTTTCCCTCAAATCTTCTTCAATCTTCATTCCATTTCACGTCTACTCCATCTTCTTCATCAAATCATACATACACCTTAACTATTTCTAAAAAATCACTGATTTTTAGACCTCTTGAAGGTGGTTTCCACTCGTTTTGCTTAGGCAAATTGTTGAGGAGCATCATTTAATCGAGGTTGGCTCAAGATCTAAAGGATTTTCACATTTTCAACTTATTTATGAAACTTCAAAAATTTTAACGGTTCACAAACAATCACAGACCATTCGCCCGAATGGCCATCCTTCCGGATGGACGGGACCCATCCGTTCGGATAGACTGTTGGACACTTAACTCGCTTTTTACCCCACTCGACACTCTGATTTCTACCGTGTCAGCACTTTGAAGACTTACGCTTCTATTCCCGTACGCAGGCTGATCCGGGCTCCCTTCAATCCAATCCAGATTGTGTTTACTTGCTAAACACACACTGTGAGTATACTCGAACCTATTTTCGTTTAACGTACTTTTGGGTGTTACATACGTTCTCTATCAAAACACAACACACAACGCAAATACTTATAAACGCTAACCGCTCCCACATGCTATACGTGATTTGTTGAATGCTTGTTAACTATGCTTACACAGTGTTACACTAGACCGCCTTTAGCAATGATAGTACTATAGTTTGGACTCAGCACCTTTGTGACATGGGTTGCTAAGGATCACATTACTTTACTTCACGTGTTCGCTTCGGTGAACATGTGTCGCGCATACTCTACATTGTAGTCACGTGGTTAGGTTGTATCATTGTTGGTAGTTACATGCTTTGCTCGTTACGTGTTACATGCTGGTTATGCGTAAACGTTTTTTATACTATTACTATGCAAACTTGTGTACTCACCTTTACTTTATGTATTGGCTTTTATTCTAACGTATGTGACAGGTTGATTGGATGTTATGCTGCAAACAAGTTAGGAAGTCTAGAAACTCACCAAATAAAAATCTGAGTTGTCGGAATAGAATTTGTTTTTGAGACTGAATATTTGTAATGACTGTTTTGCATTATTTGTTTAATAGTATGGGATATTAACCTTATAAATATTGTCATTTAATAGTTGTTATGGATTATCTTGAACAATCTGTTTCGCTCAGTGCCACGCCCGATGATTCCGCCATCGGTTAGGGTGTGATACGACCACCAGTAAATCGCCATAACCACCACCTGCAAACCTCCAAACACACATACACACACATGTGAGGATCCTCTGAGATATTCATGGGTGGTAAAAGCACAATTGTCCTACACAATACATGTGAGGACTCTCTGTTGGCGGCTCCAATCATCTTGGACTTGGTCCTCTTGCTGAACTCAGTACCCGCATCCAACTTAAAGCTGAAACCGAGGTTCGATTGGGTTCTCTTGTATTTAATTGTTTTTATCTTTGGCTAAGATCAATAATGTTCATGTAATGATGTTATTGCAAGGTAAGTTCCATTCGTACCATCCAGTGGCTACGATTCTAAGCTACCTTACAAAGGCCCCTCTAGTAAGATTCGAAATCTTTTTGTTTGTTGTGTTATGTAAGTGGTCACATGGGCATGGAGACTTAAGTGATTGATTTAAACAGGTGCTGCCGGGTACATCAGTGGTGAATGCACTAGCGAAGCAGAGGGCTATGCTGGAGAACATAATGAGGGCATGTGTTAGATTGGCACCAGAAAACAACATGATCTTGGAATGCAATAATCACAAATTATAAACACAGGTTATGTTGGCTATCAAACCCAGAATCGAACAAAAAATTATAAACACAGGTTCTTGTAATGGCGATTTTCCGATGACCCCTTATTTCTTGTGTGTGTTTGGAGGTTTGCAGGTGGTGGTGGTTATGGCGATTTACTAGTGGCCGTTCATGGTGTTCAGTTGGCAAGAAGCAAAGAGAAAGAAAGAGAGAAGGTGGTGGGGGTGGGTTTGTTTTTTTTATGTTTTATTTATTAGTAAGGGCATTTGGTCATTTCACACGCACTTAACACCAAAAGTTAACCCCCCATCTAGTGTAGGGACTATCCAAGTAACAATTTGTTAAACCACAGGGAGCAAACATGCTATTTTGAAAATGTGGTGACTAAACGTGAAAAATGGCAAACCACAGGATTATCCGGGGAATTAACTCTTTAAAATACATTAAAAAATTATAGAGAATATAAAATGTCCCTCAAATATGTAAATGAAGAGTACTTTTTTTTCCTTCACTCACAACCACTTTTTATTTTATAACATAACGAACGTCCTCACATAATTTAGTGAAAGGGATTAGAATACTCTAAATCTACATACAATCAGAAATCTATAGAGAAAAAATTAATATAAAAAAATAAAAATATTATTCAATTAAATAAAATATTATTCAATAAAAATAAAAATATTGTTGGGCTCAGGGATAATGGGTTTGTTGTTGGTCAGGCTACGTTAAAAGGGGAATCAGGTAAGGCCGCTAAACACGAGAAAGCTTGTTTAGAGAATCAACACGTGTTTATCCTATTGTTTTTTATACATCTGGTTACCTAGCCCTAGAGACCGTGGAATTCCTGAATAGGATGCAACAGGTCGTGAATAATAATCTTTCGACCCTTAAGAGTCGCTTCGTCTTAGTAAGATCGGTTTTGCAATTCAAAATGGGGTTGCGGCGCAGCTTGTGGTCCGTTTACCTGCTATTTGTATGATGTAATTTGTTATATTTTGGCTTCTTAATGAAAATCTTTACTTTCACAAAAAAAAAAAAAAAAAAAAAAAAGAGAGAGAGAGAGAGTAACTTAAGATAAGTTTTTTAAAAATATTAAACACCGATAACATTTAAAAATCAATCAGAAAATGATAAACTAATCTTTTAATTAACACATCGGATCGCCAAATTTATCCACAACCCAACCAGATTTCAATTTCATATCATATCCAAATCCCAATCTGTTTTCAAATTTCGCATACTGATCACAGAAGACAACAAATTACAACTCCATCGGTGCCCCCAAAGCAACGGAAACAACAACAACTCTTCCGACCCCACCCCACATTTCGATTCTACCCCCTCCCTCACTCAACCACCAGTAGACAGACTCACACTCCGTTTCAGGTCGGCTGTAATTTTCTCTCTTTATTGATTCCTTTATTACAAACATCACATTCACAAATATCACATCATAATCGTACCTTTTTAATTTAGGTATTCTGTAACCAAAATGCAAGCAATAAACCTTGGTGCCACTGCTTTTCATC